>OVBE01002539.1:0-30199 GCA_900406425.1 Iberis pinnata
AAACCTTGTTTGGAAAACCCAATGGGACAAAACCAAACCAAGGAAAAGAGTGCAAGTTACAACACCTCTCTTGAAGATTATCTAGGTAGCTTCTATCACAACCAATGTGATTGGATTAGCACACACTAGACTGCCCGAGATAATATAAAGGAGTAGTTGAAGTGTAGCTTCAAGTCCAAGACTTTTATTCTCTTCTTCTTTCCTCTTGATACTTGTCNACTCCCGCAAGTTCTAGTTTAGCGCTGGTCAGGATCATATCAGGATTTGTATGAGTAACATTGATGTCTGTCTGTTCAAGCAAAATTATGGATCTGAAGCTTTACAAGTGAACCAGAAGTGCAAATTGATGGACATTGGTGGAAGGAAACATGTTGTTGCCAGGAGACGTGTGCATTTAACAGACCTATATCAAAAGGTTCACTTTGGGCGATTGGGTCCAAATGCAGCTAGAGTGTTGGTAGATGCAGTGTTGGTTGATGATGTAGACGTTTAAAGGAAATATGATGAAATATAATCTATGAAAGATGCACATGGTTCATCAGATGCATGACCAATTGATAAATTGGTCATCTATTAAGATGCACATGTAAGTGTTCTGCTTTCTTGTTTCAATCTTTCATATGCAATTCCTAAACTGGTGGGAGTTTTTGATTGTTGCATAATGGAGGGAATGGAGAACTTTGGTCCATTTATGAATGTTTGGTTGTTGTTATGAAAAATGTTGTTCTTATTCAGGTTTCTTGTCGTGAAAATCATCTAGTGGACAAAAAAATTAGAGTATCATAGCTCACAAAACAAATCAACAATAGCAAAAAAATGTTACTCTCTACTATCATAACGTTTAAAATTACAAACAAAATAGACTATCATAACATATTATAAATCATAACAAAATTAAATANTTCTACTATCATAACGTTCAAAATTACAAACAAAATAGACTATCATAACATATTATAAATCATAACAAAATTAAATATAGCAATTACAAACAACTATTATAGAGAACCTATAATAGCACCCAATATGAATCATAATCAATATTTTTTGTGGAAGCTAGAATCCACAATATGATTTTGTCAACTTGATCTTAATGAGAAATTAGATTGTTCATGTTTAATAAGGAAAAAGACGCAACACAAATTAATACTAAAATAGATTTTATTGATTTGAATTAATGAATACACTTGTGATTTAAGTTATGAATGATTAATAATAACTCGAAAATTCACTCGGAAAAAAATATCCCTACTTCTTCTTCTTCATATTACTTTTATAGCCCTCTTCACTTAGCTAGGGTTGTTCCGATCTTCTCGGCTTGTTTTTCCCTAATATCTCGGCGAATCCACACTAATTTGAAACCCCCTGGACCTGGTCACCACTTGCTCCTCTTGCGCTTATATCCTTCCTAGTCCGATTGCGTCCTGCCTTGGATAATTTATACGGAGCATGCGGACCGATCAACCCTTTTTGCGCTCAACGCGTACTGAGTCAACTTTTGAGGGAAGATACTGGCTAAAGCGGTATCCTGGTGAGGGGGTTTTAACACCAATAGATTAGCCTCCAGATATTCTTTTGAGCTTAGAGTGTTGGGTGACCTTCGAAGAAAACGATTGGTGAATTCTAGTAGGATTTCAAGCTCCAAGATGGCCTTTGTTTGGTATTTCCACTTCATGCGTACACATCATTTTTATTACTTTTATTTATTTATCATATACTTTGTTTTATAACTCCTTGCTACAAGGTCGGATAATTCATATTAATCAGAAAATCAAATACTTGTTAAGTCGGTTTGTTGGAAATTTGATTTGAGGAAATCTCAATAGTTTGGAGGTTGTTTCTATTTGCATGCTGTATATTCTTTGAATTTCAAAACTCAAACTTATCATCATTATGCCTACTAAAGGCGGTTCTGCATTCTTCGAGGCAGTTATCACTGCTTTTCCTCTCTCCTTAATTATTCGGAGCCGTCTTAGCCACTCCGTTTTCAACTGCCAACTCTCCCTCTCTCTCCTCATGCAAGAAAAAGGTACAGTCTCTTCACATATTATCTCTCTTAATTTCCACTAGGGTTTGCGATTTTTCTCCCCAAATTCGCTTTCATCTTCTTCGGATTTTATTCTATCTCTGCTTCTCCTTCTTTAATCTCTCCTCCACCTCGACTTATTCGCCATGTCCAAATAAATCACACTTCATTCTTGGAGCAAGAGTTCTTCATCACATATTACGGCTAGCGTCATAACTCCAATGGCTTCCGGTACGAGGTCTAGGGCGGCTACGGCTCCATGGATCATGAGCTTCACTGACTCTCGGTCAACTATTGCGTCCGTGAGGACGATTTGGGAGCAATTTGACTTCCCTTCTGATATATGGTTCCTGATCCCTGAAACTGGTCAGTTTCCTAATAATCCCCCAGATGGATTTGTCACGATTTACGAGATCTTCTTCAAGACCTGCGGGTTGCGCTTTCCTGTCCCAGAGTTGTTGGTTCGGTATGCGCATCAATGGGGGATGGCCTTGAGCCAGCTGGATGCCTAAAGGGGTTCGGCATGCGATCATCTTGATGATCCAGGCAAGGAAAAACGGGTTTGAGTTGGGCTGTGATATGCTCAAAGTGGCTACTTACGCCAAAAGGGAGCCAAAGGGTGTTTTGTGGTACCTTGCCAACAAACCCAATCAGGGGCTGACAACTGGACAAACCCCAAAAGACAAAACTGACTGGGACCGTTTCTACTTCTTCTTAGAAGTCAATCATCTTTCCTTTGGGACTAAGGGTCCCAATGACCTGCAATCTTGGTGGACTAGGGAAATCGGTGTGAATTGCCTTTAAATCTTCGACTTATTCCTGGGTTTCTTTTGTTGATAATGATTTTTTAATTATTATCACTTTACTACTTCTGATTTTGTTTCTCTGTGGCTGTTGATTTTTTGGCGTAATTGGTTAACTGACCTTCTCTTTTTCTTTGGTTATTGGTGTCTTACCAGTTCCGCATTTGGTTGAAGTTGATAATCCTTCTCCCGAGTACATGAGGAATTGGCATCTTTTTGGAAGTAATCAGCTGAAAAAGTAGAGCACATTTGAAGGGGAAAGAGTCTCTCATAATTGGCTTCCACTAGAACCGCTTTCTGAATCATCCTCAAGTAATTATTTGAACCCGGATCCTTTTTTAGTTTGTCCAAATTGTGTGAAATTTGCTATGTGGTTTCCTGCAGATACTATGTCTCCGTGCCCATCTGTCACAATGAAGAATCATATACCTTACGGTGAAGCTCGAAAGTTGAAAAGTTCTCAGGGTCCCCCTAGCTCGGTGGACCCTAGTACTACTCAGGGGGTCAAGGCATCTAAAGGCCAGGCCCCGATGGATGTGGATCCCATTGAGGTCTCTGACTCATCACGTGGTGTTCCCAAAAGAAGGTGTCTCATCCTCCCTTAGTTTTACGTAGTACTTGTCACCTTGAAGCTCTGGTAGAGAAAATAGCTCGCACGTAAGAAACGTCCCCAGTTGAGGGCCATAACTATGACGGTTTTTCTTTCAGCTTAACTTGGCCGAAACAGTCTCCTATCATCGAGGGTGATGATCTCTATGCCGAGCTGGTATCCAAGCTCTGGCTAGGCGGATCCAAGGTGTACAATCACAGATCGCTCCCAGTGCAAAAGGAGTATGCAGAGTGGGCTCGTTCCCATGCTGAGGTACGAACATTTCCTATTATCCATTTTGATGCTTCTGCTTAGCTTTTTATTTTTACTGAGTTATATCATGTTTCTCTCAAACTGCGGCTCTAGCAAACTGGCTAATAGGGGTTTTGGACGACGAGCTGAGGAAAGCAAGAAGGAACTCTGGGGTTGAGCTAGTTGTGGATGCGGAAACTAGGGATGACAAGGCTATTTCTAAGTTGAAGGCTGCAGTCAGAAGGGTGGAGACGCTAACCGACGAGAATAGCAAGCTGAGGGCCGAGGTCACGGAGCTGGAGAGTCTGAGGAAAAGGGATGCCGAGAGACTAAACGAGGAGGTGGTCTGTTATGACAAAGCCAAGAAAAAGCTAAAGGATGAGGTTGGTGGTATGGTCTAGGAGTTGGCAACTGTTCTTGTGGAGATGGATGATCAGCTGGCGTAGAAGGTTAAGGACAAAGAAAATGAACTGAATGCAAGGTTTGCAAAGAGGATGGAGCAGGTTAAGGGGAAGGTTATAAATGAAAAGGTATACTAGGAAGAATTGGTGCAAGTAGAGAAAATTAAGGGTAACCTCGAGCTGATCAAACCCTTGATCCGGGGGAGACCACGTTGGAGTCGGAGAAGAGAGACCTGGTGGGAGATCTGGTAGGGTTCAACGAGGAACTGGCCATGATGGACTTCAAGGAGTTGAACCTGGAGAAGGATTGGGTAGCATTTCCACTGGGTCTGATCTAAGTGAGTCCTCTGACCCCAATCAAATTGTAGGTTTCAACACCTATGGTACTAACCTTCCACCTCTTGATCCGGCTGAGGAAGCCGCTATTGAAGCGGAGAAGAACGAGATTCTAGCTGGGGGAACAGCTGGTGGAGGGGATGTTAAGAAGGTCAATGTCGACGCAAGTGGGGCGCTCGATAAGGTAGGTGAGGTTGCAGTCCTTCGAGGAGGCGGCTACCCAAACGGTTTAATTTCTTTCACTTGGTTTCCTGGGGAGGCTATCACCCAAAACTTTAAGTTGTATTAAATTATGCAAATATTTGGGTTTGTGTTTTACTTGTCATCTGCGTATTTTTATCGCAGGCTGCGCCAATTTCAGACCTCCATCTAGGTGTTATGATACTTGCAAAGGTACTATCACAGGCACATACTTAGAAAAAACCCGCATGCATTTGATATCAAGTATATTGTTATATGGTGACATTCCTATTCTAGGGATCGAATGTTTAAATGGGAGGTAAACGTTTCAATCATTAAGAATGTTTGTCGTATGTTTGAATGCATTGTTGTGAGGCTAGGCTCGGCTTTAGCGCTTATACCTTGCTGAGTGTTTCTCTGGCTAATACCCATTGGGGGGTGTGCGATGTATTGTACGAATGGCCAGGTCGTACAATGTTGTGCAAGTGGAAAATTGTTTGTCGTTTTGAGTGTTGTGTTATAGGAAAAGGTGTTTAGAAGTTTGGATGGTATTACCTGAAAATAAAATTTGAAGGTTAGGTGGCTTCCTGCGGGTGCAGTGTGGTGTTCTCCCCTCGATTTCGTCGGAGTATTAGTAAATAAAATAAAAAAACGATAAAACTACATGGGTTGATGCGTAGGATGGTATCTTCATGTTCAAAATCCGGTCTTTTGTCATTGTAGGGCCCCCGGTTGGGTCGGGGTCGGGCTGCGTCAGAGTGTAAAGGACGAATGCGTCTCCCCCCCCCTATTTTTGAGAAAAATTTAGAAGTGAATGATGGGCGGGCTGGGTCGGAGTGTAAGAACGAATACATCTCCCCCAGTTTTTGAGAAAAATTTATAAGAGAAGGATGGGCGGGCTGGGTCTGAGTGTAAAGGACGAATATATCTCCCCCATTTTTTGAGAAAAATTTAGAAGAGAAGGATGGGCGGGCTGTGTCGGAGTGTAAAGGATGAATACATCTCCCTCATTTTCTGAGAAAAATTTAGAAGAGAAGGATGGGTGAGTTGGGTCGGACTGTAAAGGACGAATAAATCTCCCCCATTTTTTGAGAAAAATTTATAAGAGAAGGATGGGCGGCTAGGTCAGACTGTAAAGGACAAATACATCTCCCCCCCCCCCCCCCCCCNCCGTTTTTTTGAGAAAAATTTACAAGAGAAGGATGGGCGGGTTGGGTCGGAGTATAAATTACGAATACATCGCCCCCATTTTTTGAGAAAAATCTATAAGAGAAGGATAGGCGGCCTGGGTCAGAGTGTAAAAAAGGACATTAATAAGCTAAATAATAAGAGTAGTTGAACTCCTTAAACAGAGTTGCCTACGTACCTCGAAGCAGGAGATCAAGCCTTGGTCGTAGTTCAATGTTTTCGGTCTACAATGTGCGCAAATGAAAGATTGAAATACAAAGTGCTAAGATCCTAATAAAATAATTTCTTCAAGTGTTGAGCATTCCAAGGGTGTTTCTCTTCATTTCCATATGCGTCCTCCAATTTGTAGACTACTGGTTTAATTATTTTGGTGATTTTGTACGGTCATTCCCATATGATCCCTAATTTTCCGCATTCTTCTCTGCTCGTGCGGGGGAAATTTTTTGTAATACCAGCTCTCCTTCATTGAAACGTCGCTGCTTGATTTTCTTGTTGTAGAATCGAGCTGCGGCATTATGGTAGTTTTGTAGCTTTAGGGTTGCTTGATCTCTTCTCTCATCGATTGTGTCGGCTATGTCTACGAGCATCTGGTCATTTTGATATGTGTTCTGGGGTGCTAACTCGCGTCTCAGGCTTGGGACTTTGGTCTCAACTTGTATTACTGCCTCAGTACCATATACTAAAGCAAACGGTGATTCGTTGGTACCCCTCCTAGGTGTTGTCCGATAAGACCATAGAACACCTTCCATCTCTTCGGCCCATCTTCCCTTTTTTGCATCTAGTCTCTTTTTTATGTCGTCCAAAATTGTCTTCTTAGTGGCATCAGTTTGGCCGTTAGCTTGTGGATAATACGGAGTTGAGAAAGTTAGGTTTATTCTCATTTTGTCACAAAAATCTTTGAACCTATCAGATGTGAATTGAGGACCGTTGTCGGTGTGAATTTCATAGGGAATTCTATGGCGACATATTATGTTCTTTCGAATGAAAGACTCTACGTTTTCCGATTTGACTTTGGCGAATTATTCGGACTCTATCCATTTAGAAAAATAGTCTGTTAGGACGAGGAGGAATCGTTTCTGCTTCGACCTGTGCATAGGACCAATTACGTCCATGGACCATTTCATGAAGGGGTACGGTGCTGTAATGGATTTCATCTCCTCGGTGGGATCTGTATATCAATGGTGCTTGTTTTTGGAATTTTTCTCATTTTAGGGCGTGTTGTTCGCAGTTCGTGAGCAAGGTCGGCCAATAATATCCATATCGTTTTATTTTTAATGCCAGCACTCTTCCACCTGAATGATTTATGCATGCTCCGTCATGGACTTCCCTTATGATCTTCTTTTTCTCGTGCCCGAATATGCACTTAAGTAATGGTCCACGTATGCTCCATTTGTAAAGGTTCCCATCCAATTAAGTGTATATCACGCTTTTGGCTTTGATTTTCCTAGCGTCCCATTTTTTTGGCGGTAGGATCCCGTCCGTGATGTACGTAAGTATTTCTACCCTCTAATCTATCTCCACCTCGACCTCGTATGTTTCCATCAGGAACTCGTCTTCTTCAACGTCCTCGGGATCTGGATAGGCGTTGTACTCTTCAATTGTCTCTTGTATGATGTATGTAACTTTGGTGATGCAGATGCTGGGTTTATCGATAGTCTCAACCGGTATGACCCTGGTCATTTGAGGGTTTGTAGTCAATGCTAGTGCGGCCAGGGCGCCAGCGGGTGTGTTTAGTTGGATGCCAACAATCGCTGCCAGTCGCATGCCAACAATCATCGCTTCATACTCGACTTCGTTGTTCAACTTGGCGAAGTTTAGTTGGAACGACTGCTCGATCATCTCCCCCGTTGGAGAGATTAATCGTACGCCTACTCCAGAACTGTGTTTCAAGCTTGCGCCATCTACGTACAGGGACCACTTTGCTTCGTCGGGTTTTATTGTCGTGTCCATCTCGGGTAGTAGCTCTATCAGGAAATCCGCTAGGACTTGGGATTTCATGCAGGTCCTACTTTTGAATTCTGTGCCGTGCTCACTGAGATCAATCGCTCTTTCGGAGAGTTTCCCCGACTGGTTGGGACTGTGCATGATCGGGCGTAGCGGCTGATTTGAGTATACGACGATTGAGTGTGACTGGAAGTAGGATCACAATTTTGTTCTGGAGTGCACTACTGCCAAAGCCAGGTTTTCTATTGTTGGGTATCTGGTTTCCGCATCATCTAGGATTTTGCCGAGGTAGAAGATTGGATTTTGATTTCCCAGCTCTTCGCGTACAAGGACCAAATTGATTGCATAAGGCGAGACTGCGATGTAGAGATGTAGGGTTTCCCATTCTTGTGGCTTTGATAGGACAGAGGGCATCATCATATAACTTTTCAAGTCCTTGAACGCCAGCTAGCATTCTTCATTCCAGATGTATTTTTTGTTTCCCTTCAGAAGGTTATAGAACATAAGGCATTTGTCTGTTGACTTTGATATGAACCTGGTCAAGGCGGCAACCTCTGTACTTCTCTCGTGTTTTTGGGTGATAACATCCTTAACAATGGGTTAATTTGCCTAGGGTTGGCTTCGATGCCCCTCTTGGTCACCAAGTAGCCGATGAATTCTCCCGAGATTACTGCAAAAGTGCACTTAGCTAGGTTTAGCTTCATCCTGTAGGTGTTCAGTATTTGGAAGCAGGTGCGCAGGTAATCCACGTGGTTGTCTTCATCAGAAGACTTGACGAGCATATCATCTATATAGACTTCCATTGTTTTGCCGAGCTATTCCGAGAACATCTCGTTGACTAGGCGCTGGTAAGTTGCGCTGGCGTTTTCTGGCCAAAAGGAATCACCTTATAGCAATAAATGCCTCTGTCTGTAGTGAAACCGGTTTTCTCCCTGTCATCTGGATGCATGAGTATTTGGTTATAGCTTGAGAGGGTGTCCATGAATGAGAGTAGCATGTAACTGGCTGGGGCTTCAACGAGCTGATCTATGTTTGGCAGCGGGAAACTGTCTTTGGGACATGCTTTGTTCAGCTCGGTGAAATCTATGCAAACTCTCCATTTTCTGTTCTTTTTCTTGACCACCACAGGGTTCACCAACCATTCTGGATATTTCACCTTGGTAATTGATCCTGCACCTAGAAATTTCTCCACCTCGTTTCTGAGTGCCTGAGCTCGCTTGGCTTCCAACTTGTGTTTAGTCTGCTTAACTGGCTTGTAGATCGGGTCTGCGTTTAGTTCTTGGATTATGATGTCTAAGCTTATTGCCGGCATATTTGTCATCTTCCATGCGAAAGTGTGTCTATTTTCTTCGAGGAAAAGAATTAGCTCCTCCTTCAAATCTTTTTGAAGTTTTGATCCTATACTGACGCATCGCTCTGGATATCCTGGGTAGATGCAGTGCTGGGTCACCTCCTTGAGTTTGGGTTCCTCGTATACCGGCTCCGCATGTGGGGTTGGCTCCCTAATATGTAATTGCTATAAAGTCCTTTCCCTAAGTTTGAGCTCAACTAGGTAGCATGCTCAGATCGATCTTTGACTTCCTCTGATTGTCTTAATCCCTTCTTTGGTGGGGAATTTGACGCATTGATGGTAAGTGGATGGGACAGCCTTCATTGCATTGATCCAGGAGATGGGACACAATCATCCTTGATACTACTGCTGCGTGCATGAGTAATTTGATTGTCCCAATAGTCATGGAGATCTCGTTCATGAAAATGATTAATGGTGTTGGAGGTCCCTCGATCCGAGCCAAGTCTAAGTCCATTTTCGTCAAGGTTTCTTTGAAAATCAAGTCTACCGAGCTCCCAGTATCTATGAGCAGCCTTGCAATCTCATCCATCTAGGATTAGGTCGATGACCAGTGGGTCAACATGAGGTATATCGAGTCTTGTGGTGTCCGTTTTGTCGAACGCTATAGGTTATCTTGCCTCGGGGGGCTTGACTTGCCATTTCTCGCACGAAGCCGCCCTGTGTCCATAGGCTTTACTTGTTGTCACCGAGTTGAGGCAAAATTGGTGGTTTCCCATGATCATGTTAATTCATTTTTTGAATGGTGGGGTTGGAGCCATCTCAGGTAAATCTTCCCGTGTCTGATTTGGTGGGGGGGGGGGTTGTCTCCTCATTGTTGTCGTCCGNACCCACAGCTTTTTCCTTGCTAGGTTCTATTAATTATCCAGATTGTTATGTGTTGTATAAGAAGGATTTAAAGCTCCTGCATTTTTCGGTGGAATGGCCATCTTGGTTGTGGTAATCGCAATGTTTCAGGATGCACCCCTGCTCCTCAGATCGTTTCCACTGGTTCCAAGGTCCACCTTTGGGTCTTCCGGCAAAAAAAGCTTGGTTCCCTGTTGGGGAGTTTTGTTTTGGGGTGGATTTCTGGTTGGCGGGGTTTTTCTCTCGGCTTCTTTTCCGCATTCCCTCGGTGCAGTGCATCGTCGATTGTAGCTGAGGGGTTCAATATTAGATCTTTACGATACTTATATTCTCCCTAGACTACATTTTTGATGGTAGCGATGGCAGCGTTGTCAGTGACCACTACCCGGGATATTACCTCTTTAAATCTGTCGATGAATTACCAGAGGGGTTCGTTAGGACCTTGAGTCATGCTCCACATATCTGCGTATGAAATATCTCGCTCGATATATACTGAATAATGCTTCAAGAACATCAAGCTCATTTGGTTGAAGTTGTGGATCGATCCCTCAAGTAGTCGAGAGAACCAGGTGAGTGCTGGACCCTGAAAATGCTCGCTGAAGAGTTGGCAGTAACCCGTGTCTTTTTCATGCTCCTCGAACTGCGCTCGCCCAACTGCAATAAGGAAAGCGATCATATACGCACTAGGATCCATTTTTCCTTCGTAGAAAGGGATTTTGATTTTCCCCGGGTTCAGAAGATGGATCCTGAAAATCCATTTGTTTCCTTGAAGTCCTTTGATTTAAGCTTTGTTCAACTTCATTCTTAAGGTTCTGTTTTAAAGGTCTGTTAGAATTTGCCATTTCCCGCTATTGAGATCCTCTTCTTTTAGCCTGATCTTCTTATCTTGAAACTTGAATTGTTGGTACCGTCATTTTTGGGGAAGGTTTTACCAACTTTGTTTTCCTCTTCTTGATACTTGGACTCCGTAATCACACTCTTCCTTACTCCACTATTTTTTCCTTGGTTCTGATTTTTTAAAATGGATAACATAATATTTGCATCATCATTTGCATCTTGATTCGCAGTCGGTCCTAGTCTTAACACTGCTGGAATACTGTACGAAGTTCTTTGGATTTCTTCTTCAAAAACCTGCAACTCCTCTTCCCGAGTCTGCTCTGTTATCCTTTGAGTCATTGATGCTTGAACCATTCTTGTTGTTGCTTCCTCAAATTCTCCTTTTTCCTCAGCTTTTCTCATTATTGCCTTCCTCGCTAAACTTTCAGCAGGGTCTGCACAGTTAGAATATTGCACCATAACTTCTCTTAAATCGTTGAGTGCCTCAGCGATAGCTACTCGACGTAATTGTATCTTGTCGGATACCAATTCCCTTTGTAGTGGAGATCTTCTTGTTTTTGCACTTTCCGAGGTTTCCTCCATTATCTTCTCTCTGATAACTTCTCTATAAAATCTCTTCTCATTTGGGATTGTGTTCCTTGCTTCTGAAGTTCTAGATAATGAGCAATGTCTTTGTGAGTCCAATCTCGACATATAATTAGAGCTGTATGTGTCCCTGTATTCTCCATGATGGTGTCTTCTGCTTTTTTTCTCCAGAGATCTCCTTAGGTCAAATCTTGAGAGAGTTAGTCTCTCTAATTCACATCAAAGACAATGTCATTCAACTCTCTGCGGAAGCCATCAACACTTAGAAGCAACGAAGGGTTTACAAATAAATACAATCAGAGTCATAGAAGCATTTCACTTAAGTTTTAGCCTAAAAACATAAACATAAGCGAGAGAGGATACTACACATTTACCTAATACTCGAACATAAGGTAATCATTTTAAACTTACATTACAACTCAATCTACCAAAAAATCAAATAACACATAAAACATTGTTGATTTGACCAGTCAAAAAATACATTACACACCTTCCAATGGGTAGTAGGGTGAGCAACTTTTAGAATTATATATAAGCGCTAAAGCTGAGTCATGTCTCACATTATACAACAAGATACCAAATCAAATCATATCACCAAGTCTTCATAATGCTTACAGCACCATAAGGTAAAAGCCTCTTCAGAGAACCAAGTTTTAAATTTGTAAGAAAGAGCCTCCTTAGGAAACCAAGTTTTAAATGTGCAAAGGTAAAAGCCTCCTCATGCAACCAATTTTTAAACAATACCAAACTAATGCAAAGAAGAAAAAGAAAAAGATAAGGGAACCATAAGAGATCACTCCGTCACATCCTTGTCATCTTGAGTTTCCTTGGGGGATTCACTACCATCCGCTATAGCAATAGCCCGAGTCTGAACGGCTATCTCCACTTCTTTATCTAGTGCAGCCCAAGCATTCAACTCACCCTTTTCAATCTCAACGACTTTCACAACCTTTACACTAAGAATCTTTTCCTTTTTAGCATTAAAGGCTTCCACCTCAACACAAACAACTTTTTCTCTTTCTTTGAGCCTTTTTCTCACCTTATCATGCCCCGCTACATCGTCATTTATCTTAGCCGTATAATTCTTCCTCAGGTCTTCAAGTTTGATAACTTCAACCTTCAGTCTAATGTTTTCCTCCATGAGCGCCCCCACCTTTTCCACAACAATCCTAAGACCTTTGAGTGATTTTTCAGTCTGAGCATCAGTTTCAGCAACCAACTCCATATCAGAATTCTATTTAACCTTGCGTAGTTCATCATCCAGGACACCCACTAGCCGGTTGGCCCGAGTAGCCAATATTTTCAAAATTCAAATTATCAAAGGATCAGAAAGCCATGCTCGAAACTGTTGAGATTTTCTACCTAATTTTCAGCCATTTTGAGGAAAATCAACTTTTTGATTAAAAATCCATCCAACATAATCTTTTTGACCTTCGCTTGAGGTTTTCTCTTCTTTTCTTTATCCAAAATCCGTATTTTGCTACAACAAGAACTTTGGGTAAAGATTCAAGTCTAAAAGGGCTATCAATCCGAAATCCCAAGGCGAAATCACGATATGCATATTTGAAAGTCACCTAACTCAGAAAACTTGCTGGAGACCTGGAGGATAATATGTTGGTGTCAAAACCTTCTTAGCAAGATTTTGGTCTATTCAAAAGAAGGAAGAAATAATAATTAGCATTTAAGAGGCTTGGATCCAAATAAGGGTCTAGAAAAATCTAATGAAAACCTTAAGAGGATTCTTTAAGAGAACATTCTTTCTGAATATAGTCGAAGACTACCCGAGCACTCAGTAACCGAAATGCCGCATATGGACTGAGAGATAGCCCAAACGAGAGAAAACCTTGTCAAAATTGCCCCGAGATTCCAAGAAAATATGCTGAAATCTCAAGTCGTGGGAAATTCAAACCAAGAAGGAATTTTAGAAGCACTATAGAGGTATCTGAAAGCCTCAAGAAGAATTTAAGAAAAAAAGACAATATAAAAAGACGAGAGATGTCAAAGAGAGAGGATTCCTTGTTCATCTTTTTTACAAGGTGTTTGTATGTAGCTCTAGATTTAGAGCATTCATATAAATTAATATAATATATTATTTTCGATCTATTGGATTTTGTGTTGTGATTGTTTCTTATTTGACGAAATTCTACGAGTTACTCATAAAATTCTATATAAATTTGTTTGTGAGATTCAACATCCACAATGAGTGTATTAGCTGTAGAGTTTTTCTCTCCGGGAATTCTCGTGACTAAGAGGAAATATCATTGAATTTTTGTAGATAAACTTCTATTCGAGGGTCTTTTGTTTCGTATTTGCTGCTATATTGATTTGTGACGAGATGTGAGTAAAAAATGTATTGAGGCCATTGGCTCCATTTTATTTCTTCATCCACATGTCCAAAAAGTGGAGCTTCATGTTCAGCTTCGTTATTCGATGCACTAAAGTCAGTGCAAAAAATTGTTCTTTCATTTCTCCTTCTAGTTCGATAAGGCAGATCCCAACTACAGATCCTTGCCTTGAACTTGATTTGTCGATGTAGAGGACCCATCTTTATTGGTTCTTTTGTTTTATGCTTTTCAATTCTTGTACTAGTTCGATGAGGAAATCCCCCAAGAGTTTTGATTTGGTGGTTGTTTTGTTTTTTTGTCGATATCGTTTTCACTCAGCTTGATTGTCCATTTTGATAACTTTGTGAATTGACAATGGCTATCCAATATAATTCATAGCGGCTGGTCAGATAGGACTATAATATAATGAAATTGGAAATATGGGTGAAAATTTTGAGATAACAAAAACTACTGCAAGGGCAGGCTTCTCTACCATAGGATAGCGCATTTCTACATGTTCTAGCATTTTTTTGATGTGAAAGATTGGCTTCTAGATGGCTTGATGTTGCGCATCTTCCGGATTTTCGAGCATAGGTGGGGTAGACTAGATAAGACTTCAACTCGCTGAAAGCTTGTTCACATCCACCGTTCCATTCAAATTTTCTGTTAGCACACAAGTGTAGGTAGAATAGTATGGATTTTTTGGTAGACCACGAGATGAATCGGATCAGCACAACTATTGATTTGGTGAAGCGTTACATCTCTCTTTTGTTCTTAGGGGATGTCGTCTACATTAGTGCTTATTTTTTAAGTATTAGATTTTATCCCCTTTTTGTTTCAAGATATCCTAAGAATTCCCTATATGTTACTACGAATGTGCATTTGGAAGCATTCAATTTCATGCCATGTTTGTTAAGAATGTTGAAACATTCATGGAGGTGACAAAAGTGGTTGTCTTCTAATGAATATTTCACCAACATATCTTTGATGTAGACCTCCATTCTCTTGCCAAGTTAGGAGGAGATCATCTTGTTTACCAAACGCTGGTATGTTTCTCCTGTGTTTTTGAGAATAATAGACATGACCTCGTAATAGTAGATACCTTTATCTGTTGCAAAAGTTTTTTTCTCTCCATCTGATGGATGTATCAAGATTTAAGTACATGATGAGCAGGCATCGCTGAATGAAAGTAGCTAATCTGTCGTTGTTGCTTCTACTAGCCTGTCGATGTGTGGTAAAGAAAAGCTATCTTTCGGACATGCTTTATTTAGGATGGTGAAGTCGATGAATACTTGCCCCTTCCCATTTTTTCTTTCTTACCAAAACTAGGTTTGCTAACCAGTTAGGGTCTTTCACTTATGTTATTGACCCTACTCGTAACAAACAATTGATCTTATCATTAACGGCCTAAGCGTGCCTGGGGACCAAATTTTGTCTTTTCAGTTTCACAAGATTGAATTGGGATCTACATTTAACTCTTAATATTTAATATCCATGCTAATATATGGCACATCATCTGCTTCCAAATGTATATTTTCTGCAATGTCTGCTTGAAAATTAGGTTGGGCTATCCATAAGAAATCAATCGTGCTATTTCACATTCCCCAATCATGAGCTCAATAAGTAGGGTTTGTCGTGTGGTGTGTCCAACTAGACTGCTCTACTTGAGAATTCCTTAATTGATATAACCGAATCAAAGCTATATTTCATATTTTCCATGATCATGTTTATCCGTTTCTTTGGTGGGGGAGGTAGAATCACAATTTGTGGTTCGGCGTACTATGTTTCCTTCTGCTTCTTTTGGCTACAATTCTTTATTATTATTGGTTCCAATTCACTTGCATTTTATAGCCTTATAACTATTTGTCGAGAGCCCACCACTTTGCTGGTTGTCGCAGAAGGGTGCCCCTTCTTTTTCGTGCTCAACCTTTTTCCATTTTCTCCAAGGACATGAATTTGCCTTTATAGCAAAGAAAATTTATTGTCCTTGCGGACCTTGATTATGGTAATGACTCTCTTGCTTCTAGTGGGTACCATTTCTATTGTGCGAAGCGGGCTGAGCTACTTCTTGTTGCGTATATCCGATTTTTTTGACAAGTTTGGCTCGATCTTCTTGGATTCAGATGAATTTCTTGGCATGGCGAAGTGAGTCATCGATTGTTGCGGGTACATTAAAAATTTGATCCTCGCATAATCATAACCATACCATATTACATTCTTTAATGTGATTATGAATGCGTTGTTAGTTACCTAAGTCTGCAAGATCATTTCTTTAAATAGATCAATGAAGCTTCGTAGTGTTTCATTTGGTGATTGGGAAAGAGTCCACGCGTCCGCATCTAACACCTCTTTCTCAATATACGCTTAATAATGCTTGGAAAAAGCATGGTTAGATAGTTAAAATTCTCAATTGAAACCTTGGGCAATCTTAATGATGTAATACTAGGTGATCTACTCCAAAGCAAAGGCTCTCTGATAACATGATTTTCCTGTGTCAATTTCTTATCCACAACGTTATCATGTCATTGTAGCATAGATAAGGTGTCAATCCAATCAGGTGTGGTGCTAATAATCAGGATGCAATTGGAGCTAATGATTTAAGTTAATATGAAAATGAGGTTTTGCTAACAGGTCCTAAGTGAACAAAAGAAGCAGAAAACTAAAGCAGAAACAAATGGGAAACATGCATAAGTAAAAAGGGTAAATGGCAAGTGAAATAAAAACAGAGTAAGTGAAAGACTAAAAGATGCAATCAAAGAAAGGGTTCCTAAGGATGGGGCAATTGGGTAGTGTTCCTCCTTAAACTCCCTAAGTGTCTAACATATCTCAAACAAGAGCTATCCCTGGATGATAGATTCATAAGCAAGCAAATCCAATTCCTTGACAGATTAAATCAAACTAGGTAGTATCCAGACCTAACTTCCATTCGCGGAAGTATACCTAATAGGAAATACAAACCAATTTACCTAAGCTAATAAGCCTCCTAAACGTCTAATTCCTTCAGCTGAGATGCAGATCCTAAGCATCTAATTCCTTAGGCGAGGATGCAAATTTATGAAATCAACATGATCAGGCACTTCATTGAACACTTTCCGGGTGCTGAAGTGCCTAAGTTCATATCTCAACGAGTCAGCTCGAAATGAGCATTAAGATAATAAAACAGAAAGGAACTATTAAACTATAAAGCTTAGACACCTAGGAGGAACAAGGAAACAACACTACCATATCCCATCCCCAAGGAACCTAAGTCATTACTCACAAAGCATGAAGGATACAAAATCAGAGAAACATGAAGACATAGCTACTAATGAAAACAATAGATCTAAGGTCAAACTACAAATAACATACTTTATAAAACTCTAAAACTAGTGAAGAAGACAAAAAATGAACAAAGATGCAGAAGATGAAGATCTACAACGTCAAGAACACCAACCCATAAAATATGACCATCAATGGAACAATAACTAAAAACAAAGGAAATGATCAAACTAAAAACGAGATTAAAAGCTTCAAAACTTCTATCAACATGCACTAGATAGATCACACCCCTAATCTATGCAGGAAAATAAAGAAAAACAGAAGATTAACATAAACTTAAAAGAAATCTGGGTTTCAGAATGAAGAACATTTAGAACAAAAAAGAGAATATGTAAACCTAAGAAAAAACCTAAAAATGGCAAAAGAAAAATACTCCCCCAAATGGAGGCGTTTAGGGCTTTATATAGTGTTTAGGAAAAGCCCTGAAACGCATAAAAGACAAAAACTAATCATTAAAACGGGTCATGGGTCAGGTTCATCTTGGTTCGAGTTGGTCTGGTTGGAGTTGGTTGGGCTTGAGCTGAGAAACACATGTGATCAAGGCAAAGATAGGCGTCTTGATTGCTTGGCTTGATGGTGACCGATCTGGGCCAAAGACGCTGGATCGAGCTAAGCCAAATAAGCATCATCGAGGTGAAACAAGGTGGGACAAGGCTTGGCTCGATCACCGGATCGAGCCGGAGTTGGCTTGGCTTGATCACGGGATCGAGCCGAGAAAGTGGTATGGCCGAGACGAGATTTGGAGATCAAGCCAAGGGATAACATGGCTTGATGGTTTGGCTCGATCGCGGGATCGAGCGAGAGGCTAAGATGTGATCGAGCTAGCTTCATCTTGGCTCGACAGTCTGGTTGAGTCCTGACTTGATCTACGCTTGAGCTGGTTCCGTTCCACGCATTTTCTGTTCCTCTTCTGAATTCGCACCAATGTCCTGAAAGCTCCTGAAAGTCCTGAAAAATCTCCAAAATGCATGTATATGCAAATGCTAATGCAAAAATTCCTAAAAATCGCAAACTTGCCAATAACATATATAAATGCAATATATGACACCAAAAGACCTAAAAATGATGCTAAATAACTTCTAAAAATCATGAAAATACAGAGACATCATATCCCCCAAACTAAATCCTTCGTTGCCCTCAAGAAAGTAATTCATAAGTCTAGGTGAGAGGTTTGAAAGTGGGAACTCATAATCAAAATATGCTGGTAAAACAGGTAATATTAATGTCCAAGTTACTAGTTCTAGAATGTAATCCTAAACTCGTCCTACTTAAAAACCTTAGCCATACTCATCACAGTTCATTACAGACCAGTTCCAACTTCCACAATGCATTCAAATTCATTTACCCCTTTAACATTCGTTAAGCAGGAACCATGGATCAAGTCATGTGCGTTCAAGGAACTCAGTTGGTCAATGGACATGTTAAGGAGTAAAGATGACCCCTTCATGCAATGGTTAATGATTCAGAATAGGGTTCTCTCAAAAGGGAATGAGCTTAGCAGAAGGCTAAAGGTAAGAACACTTAGACGCTTACAGAAACATAACCTCATCTACCCAATGCTAATAAAACCTAAGTTTCCTGATTCTACCCGGTAGGAGGTCCTAAGTCTACCTTTTAAAAATTTGAAGTGATCTTACTTATTCACATTTTTCCCTTTTTCATCTTTTCCTTAGTTACTCTTAGGAGAGGGTTCTTCTTATTTGATTGCTAGCGGATTTAATAACATACTTACTTAGATGCTTATGGATTTTGACCTTTTCATTTGCACTATCTTCCTACGTTTTACCCTTTTCAATTCATTATCATATCATTTTCTTATTCTATACTAACCATACTTCCTTTTCATACCATTGTTCCCGCAAACCCTTTACTAGCATATTCTGTCTTTTTTCCTTTTTCATTCCCTTCCTAGAATCCATTACTCTACCTTTTCTTTTACCAGCCACTCATATGCTTTCATTCATTTCCAAACCAACCCAACACCCAAAATCGAATCCCACCTAGTCATATCTAGTCCAAAAAGCGTGGACTAGAACTACATGAGATCCCATTTCTGTCAGTTTGAACCTAACACATTCTACCAAGCTCATTCCATAAAGACCTTACACTCAATATTAAATTCATGGCTTGAAAGAAGGCAATGTTGAAGGATAGGAATTCTAATAGGGTTAACAAGAGTGCCAAAATGGTAGAAGAAAATGGTAGAAGATAACCCAAATATGTATACACTATCTATGAGTTCACATTCAGCACACAAGCATGATAATTATACATTCAAATTCAAGTTCTGATAGATAGGGACAAACTTCAAATCACAACATGCTTCAGAAGATAAATGATCATGCAAGTTCACATTCCAAGCATGATGCAGTTTTACTTCATACTATTTCAAGATGCAGTAGACAACTAATAACCAGGGCATTGATACTATCTAAGAAAACAACCTACTTACAAGGTCCTAGTTTTCTATGCAAGTGCAGACAACCTAAATGCAACAACATGAACACTCTGTTTCTGAAAAAGATTTTCGAAAAATTTTCAATTTTTTTTGTTTTTGTTCTTGTATGCGTTAGATGAAAAATTGAAATAAGAAAAAAGTAAATATGATCAGTACCTCCTAAACTCTCCCCCAAACTTAAATTGCACAGTCCCTTGTGTAATAAAAGTTCGAAGAAGGGCTTAGGACCAAAACGCAGCAACAGAAAAGAAATATGATATGGTATATACAATGAAAAGGGTTTGGAGTGTTAATGTTTTCAGGTTTAGTTGAAGAAGGCGGCTGATCAAGCTCATCTGATCGAGTTGTTGGGTCTCGGGTGTTGAATGCGTAATGTGAACAGCCCTGCTTGATGTCATTTTGACATGGCTCGATCACACGATGTTCGGCTCGATGAAGACGTTTCCATGGCTTGATGAAAGGGTGTTGGTGCAACTCTGAAGTACGTAAAACACCAAAACCAAAAAAAAACTTAAATGCGTGAAAAGAAGGACTTAAACATAAATTTAAAGACTTCATATGTACAAGAATAAACACGGGACTTCCTTCCAAGTGAGCTTGTTTAAAGTCACTAAGCTTGACTTCTTATTTTAATTTTATTGACCCTGAGACGGTTCCCCAAGGAGAACCAAGGTCATTTCACCAGGTTTTCTTCCAGGACGTATCCAACCACCATTGTTTGCGTTGGATTGGCTGTTCACTTTCAACCCCTTATCATGTTCCACAACAAGCATGATTCCTCCATCAGGTAGAATTTCCTTGATTGTGAAGTTCCTTGAGAATTTTGTGTTCACATCTCTTGAATAGTGCTCGAGCATTGGGTTGAGCAGAACCACTTGATGTCATTTGTCATGATTGTCCTCATTCATCTCCTTGATAGAGAATAGCTCACCTTGGATTGTAGGCTTCTTTGTCTTGTCCTTGATGTTGAAGATCATATTTGGACCATTCCCTATGTTCAATCTGATATTGTCTTTCTTAACGTTGATAATAGCTCCAACCGTAGCTAAGAATGGTCTTCCCTAGATTAGTGGATCCTTTGGTTCCTTGTCCATATCCAACACCAAAAAGTCTGTGGGTATCTCTACACTCCCAATCTTGATGGGTACATTTTCTGGAGTACCAATACGATGCCTAATGGATCTTTCTGCCAACGACAGAGTTATATTATAAGCTTTAAATTCATTGAATCCCAACTTGTTGGCAGTGGAGAGAGGTATCAAGTTAATAAATGCCTCTAAATTAAATAGGCTTTTGTTGAATGTCACGGAGATTAGTGAGCATGGTAGAGTGAATGAATCAGTATCTTCTTGCTTCTCTGCTATTAAGGCCTTGCATTCATCATTTGGTACCAACACTCCTTGAGTTTCACCATCCTTCTTGTATTTTTCAAAGATTGTTGGGTACTTCTCTGTTATTTCCTTCTTGAACCTTGATGGGTATGTCAATTTTGGAATATAAGGTGGTGGAACAAAGGGTGTTTCCCTCTCCTTTGAAGCAGATAAATTTTCACCAAGAACAGGCTTGACTCTGACAGCTAACTCTGGGTTCGTCCATGTCAAGGAATCAGTCTTTCCATAATCTGCCTTTTCAGCTCCATGTAGGCTCAAATCCCCCCCCCCCCCCAACNAATGATGTGAGTAGGACAAGGGTGAGAAAAAAAGTAAGAGGTACTGCCTATGAAGATGACACTAACATGTGTATACTCCTTTTGGTTCTGAATTGATTTGCCAAGAAGCTGTCTATTTGTGGTGGGAGCAGAAACAAAAGTGGAAGCAGACTTGCTCTCCAAAGCAGTAACCCTTGAGTTTAAAGTGGCAATCTTTGCATAGATTGCATTGAAGGAGGAGTCCATCTTGTGGTGGAGTTCACATAACTTCTTAGATGTTTCCATTGCACTATTTTCTTGACCTTGAAGAATTTGTTGTAGCATTGCCTCAATGTTGGAAGGTTGAGCAGGATATAGATTAGAGATGAAACCAGGAGGTGCTCCACCTTGTGGAAGGTGCTGGTACCCATTCTGAGCTTGTTGCCTAGGTGAAAAACCTTGGTTCTGTTGTTGACCATAATTGAAGAAGGGTTTAGCATGTTGTTGTTGTTGAGGAGGATAGACTTGATCTTGAGGGTGTGCTACGTTGTTGTTGGGACAGGTTGGGGCTGCTGTAGTTGACGAACCCTTTGTTGTAGCTGTTTTGGTTATGAATGTAGCTAATCTCCTCTTGTTGAACAGTCATCCCACCTTGGATCAAAACTTTCTCTTCCTCATTTATGAAGTGCACTTGATGCTGCAGTCCAAGAAGTATCTTATCCAACTTGTCATTCATAGCTTTGAAGTCCCTCCTTGTTTTATCATCAGAATTAGTGCTACCCCATGGAGTGTGATCATAGTCGTCAAAGAGTTTCCATCAGAGTGTGCTAAGTTCTCCACTAGCTCCCAGCCACCATCAACAGCTTGGGTCAGTAAGCCCATTGCTTGATGTATCAAGTAACATCCTGATCTTGGTGAGTGCACCTCTATAGAGAGTACGAAGGAGGGATGCATTGATGAATTCATGGTGTGGGCAGTGTAACGTGTACCCTTTGAACTTCTCCTAAGCTTCATAGAATGCCTCAATATTCCTCTGTGCAAAACCATATATGTCATTGCGAAGTCTAGCCGCTCTTGAGTTTGAGAAGAATTTGGCAAGAAATGTCGTTTTGTAGTCGTTCCAGGAGGTGATAGAATTCCGAGGAAGGGATTTTTCCCATTGGCGAGCTTTTTCATCCAAAGAGAAGGGAAAGAGACGTAACTTGAATGCGTCCTTACTCATACCATTAATCTTGGTGAGACTGTAGAATCTGTCAAACTCGTCCAGGTGGTTGAGTGGATCCTCCATTGGTAAGCCATGAAACCTATTCCCCTGAACCATAGCTATCAAGCTGTGCTTGATCTCAAAATTACTGCTCTGGATAGCAGGTGGGTTTATTCAATAGCGTTGTTTGTGAATGTTCGGGTTGTCACCCACACCAATGGTGTTCTGGTTAACGTGGTCAATGTCCTCCATTTGCAAGTAAAACACTTGAGATGCACTAACAAGGAGAAAACAGAAATAAGTAAAGTAAAAGAAAGAAACTTGATCTCAATAGATCCAAAATCCATAATGTAACAAACAAACACCCAATCGGCAACGGCGCCTAATTGATAACATGGTTTTTCTGTGTCAATTCCTTATCCACAACGTTATCATGTCATTGTAGCATAGATAAGGTGTCAATCCCATCAGGTCTGATGCTAACAATCAGGATGCAATTGGAGCTAATGATTTAAGTTGAATATGAAAATGGGGTTTCGCTAACAGGTCCTAAGTGAACAAAAGAAGCAAAAAACTAAAAAATAAGTAAAAAGGATAAATGGCAAGTGAAGTAAAACCAGAGGAAGTGGAAGAGTAAAAGATGCAATAAAAGAAAGGGTCCCTAAGGATGGGGTAATTGCGTAGTGTTCCTCCTCAAACTCCATAAACATATCTCAAACAAGAGCTATCCCTAGACGATAGATTCATAAGAAATCAAATCCAATTCCTTAACAGATGAAATCAAACTAGGTAGTATCCAGAACTAACTTCCGTTAGCGGAAGTATACCTAATAGGCAATACGAACCAATCTACCTAAGCCAATAAGCCTCCTAAACGTCTAATTCCTTACACTGAGATGCAGATCCTAAGTATCTAATTCCTTAGGCGGGGATGCAAATCTTAGAAATCACCATGATCAAGCACTTCATTGAACACTTTTTGGGTGCTAAAGTGCCTAAGTTCGGATCTCAACGGGTCAGGACGAAATGAGCATTAAGTAGAATGAAACAGAAGGGAACTATTAAACTATAAAGCTTAGATACCTGTAAGGAAAAAGAAAACAACACTACCCTATCTCATTGATAGGATCAGGTTTTAATCCTAAATCTATACTNCCATTGATAGGCTCAGGTTTTAATCCTAAATCTATACTGTAGAGAACAGATCCTTGTAGTATAGTCAATGGTCGATCCCATAGAGACCAGAAAGTACGACTCTCAGTTAAAAATCGATTTTAGCAAAGACAAGATAAAAGAAGGAATGTTTTTTACGATTTAAAAGGAAAGCGAATGATTAAAAAGCGAATGTAAACCAATATAATAAAACGCTAGGCGATAGGGAAGTTCCACAAATATTCTGGTTTGATGTTCAGGTTGACAAGCAAGAATAACAATCAAAATAGTTCTCGACTAGAAAGACAACAATAGACTAATCTCCTCCCAAGTATTAGATCCCTATGATAGGATTTCTAAAAATAAAGACTAACCTTCTCCTAAAATCTTAGATCTCTAAATCAGATAATTAAATCATGAAAAGATTACCGATTCGATATGTTCAGAAGCATTCTAAGACAATACTCCTACAAGAAAAGATATTTATTCATCTAGACTAGTTCAAATTAAATAAACCAAATTCCTTTGTATTTATTAACCCAAAATCATGAACTAGGTGATCAAACTAATTTAAGCAATGATAACAAATCTAGACTAAGAATCAAACAAATTGAATCCATTAAAATCAAACCCCAACCATCAAAACTTTTTTTCCCTGGGAAATCCCTAAAACATAACAAAAAGACTACTCAGACATAGCCAAGTAATCAACAATAATTAATAGAGAAATCATATTCAAAAACTAGAATTTAATTAAAGTAAATAGAGAGTTCATAATTCTTCTCCAAAATACAGGTGTCAGGAAGCTCTCAAAATCATGAATTGTGTTGTGAATTATATGTTGTGTCTATCCTAAAATAAACATAAACTTCTCACTTATATAGAAGTGAAAAATAAAACATAATAATAAAAACCTATGATAAGTCTTGAGGATGAAAACTTCTTGTTGGTATTCTTGAATAATACTCGAGCATTCCGATTGATCGATCAAAACTTAGGGAAGTTTGGTAGTCTTCAGGATCGATCGATCCAAGTGTAAATCGATCGATCTCATGTATCACGTGCTGCACATGCTTCTTCTTCGTGACAGCTTGATGAGTCTTCAGTAAAATCGTCATAACTTCTAATTGCTCCAATGGATTGACCTCAAATCACTTTCATATGAAAACTAACTCACGTGGCCAGTTTGAGTTAAAATCTCAGCCCATTCAATTCATAGAACCATCNAATCGATCGATCTCATGTATCACGTGCTGCACATGCTTCTTCTTCGTGACAGCTTGATGAGTCTTCAGTAAAATCGTCATAACTTCTAATTGCTTCAATGGATTGACCTCAAATCACTTTCATATGAAAACTAACTCACGTGGCCAGTTTGAGTTAAAATCTCAGCCCATTCAATTCATAGAACCATCTCTAAATGTCGATCAGCTTCCGGCTCTTCTGCTGAATTCTGCTTCTGCATTCGTCAAATTGTATCCAGTTTGTGCACAAAACCACCTTTTTGCTTCAGAACATCAAAAATACCTGGAATTATGAAAATATACCAAAAAACATAGAAAATACTCAAATGATGACAAATAGCAAGTATAAATACTCACTAAAAGGCATCAAAATCGAGTGATATCAATTCCCCCAAACTTAGATCTTTTCTTGTCCTCAAGTGAAGAGAGACCCAATCTAGAGAAAAGGTTTTGAAACCACACAGGAACTCTCATAATCTCAGCAACCTTAAACATAGATATCAAAACATAAAAGACACCGAACCTAAACAACCATTACGAAAACACTGTTCACCACCACATAACTAAAAGCCTGTTTCCTACTCCAAATCCAACATCAATCAAACCATCAAGTCATATCAACCAGCTCATTAAATTCAATTTCATTAGAATAGATTTATTCTTACCTATGGGGTTTTGATTCAATGAGCATAAGCACCTCTTCTATAAAAATGTCCATGCCAAACAGAGCATCCAACGACTTCTGGTCCCGACCCTTTTCCCCCTTTCTCACTTCCTGTTTTTTTCTTTCTATTTTCACACTTTTCTGCGTTTCTCTTTTTTTTTTCATTTTCGCACTTTTCTGTGTTTTTCTCTTTTTTTTAGCAACCCAGCAACGACTACGAATTTCTAGGTCATGCTTTCAACTCTTTTTCTAAAACGGTTTTTATTTTCTGAAGGGAGGAAGAGAAATGATCCAGATCATACTGAAAGAACTTTTCGGTTTTACAGAACACTGAAGAGCAAGGCACTTAGCTTTCAAAGTAACTTACCACCACAAGCAAGAGAAATTAAGTTCAATATTAAATCCTATCATGGCAGAGCTAGCATCAAATCATCAACAGTCCAAAAGATCCAGATTTTCATAAACAAAACAATAAGCAATGGGGTTCCAATCCTAAACATATTAGTTAAATCTAAGCTAGTAATCTAAAAAGATCAATATTATACTCATACTAGGTTGGTTATCATCATAGATTATGGTCATTGTTCCTTCAACTCGACTAATTAAAAACCAAAATATTTTGAAAATTTTCACCAAACTGATGAAACATCAAAAAGACATAAAATATAATTAGTAACTATACTCCCTCCCCCAGACTTAAATCACACTGTCCCGGTGTGAAATAAACCCAAGAGTAGGAATAATGACCATAAAATAAATAGATAAAATGACTAGTTTAAAAGAATTTCAGTACTTACCTTGATAAAAGATTGGCCGATAATTTTTTTTGTACGATGGATCGATCGATCCCTAGACGGATCGATCGATCTCTGACACCATAACAAAACTGCATGGGCATCGATCGATCGATCCATAGACGGATCGATCGATCGGTATGTCCGACCTAAAATTTTGAATTTTCCTGAAACATCTTTTAAATTCAAAACTAAAAATAATAGATTAGTTAACTAATTATGACTGGCTCTAAACAAAAAACAAAGAAGAAAAATCAAATTAGTGGGTTTCCTCCCACTCAGCGCTTTATTTAATGTCTGTAGCTAGACCCACTTACCTTCTATGCTGAATCTTGTTTAGCTCCAATAGAGGCAATAGTTCTACCATCCTTTTCCAATATCTGCAGCTTCAGCATCTTATTCATTGATGCCTTCTCGAAATCCTTTCCTTTGTTTTTGAGACCATGAACAGAAGGAATCTTATACATAGAGAACGGTTTTGGAAAACCTTTATTCTTCACTATATACTCAACCCATTCTTCACCCATTAATTTGGGAATCAAAGTTATGTGAGTTTTCTTCATGCCTTCTTTCAAACTTCCTTCACCTTTACCCTTGTATTTTGAAACCGGCTTTGGTGCACCCTTTTCTTTTGCTTGATCATCCAGATCCAACTCAGCATTCTCATCAATCTTCTGTAAGTTTATCTTCCCCCTCTTCTTTATTATTGGGGTAGAACCTTTGAGTGGAACTTAAGATTCATTTCTCATGACTTTAACATCAGAGTCTTCAGATTTGGTCTGAGAGGCCTTCTCCGCTTTTACCTATTTTATCACAATGATCATTGATGTAGGTATGTAGGGTGCTAAGGTATAGTAGTATGTTTTCTAGATGTTGGTGAGATAGATTCGCTTCTAGGGAACATGCATCACAACTCCTACTATTGCTAAAAACGGTCTACCCAGAACTAGCGATCCTTCAGAATTCCCATTCGTGTCAAATAAATGGAGATTAAAAGGGACTATGCAATCTCCCACTTGCGACATTCCCGAAGGTCTTATATCCCTAAGTCCCAGCTTCTCAGCGACTATCTTTGACATGATGCTAACATTTTCACCAGTGTCACACAGCGATTGGTTGAACATGACTCTTTACCTTTACTGGAATCACAAACTCACCTGGGTCCTCTAACTCATGAATTCTTCTTAACGGAAAAAATTGTTGAGAAACAACATCATTGTACATGTGTTCTTTTAGTAGGGGCCTTAGGTCTGTTGGGGCAAGAGGTTTGAATCTTTGCAAGTTGCTTTGAACTTGGTGCAGGTTTTAAAGGTGGATCGATCGATCTCTCCTTGGATCGATCGATCTCTTGGTTCTTCAGAAATTGGTATGATGGAACGATCGATCTAGATTATATCGATCGATCACTTTTTCAGAATTTACCGAACCGGATGGATCAATCGATCCAGGTTGGATCGATTGATCTAAAGCTTCTGAGCTTTCCCGTTATTTTGGATCGATTGATCCCTCCTTGGATCGATCGATCTGAACCCCTGCATCATTTTTCATATTCCGAAAATATGCACATTCTGCAGACTTTTCATCTTTTCCATCAGAACTTGAATTCATTGCCTTGATATATCCCTTGGGATTATCTTCAACCTTTTCTGGAAGCATACCTGCTTGTCTTTCAACTGCTTCAGAAGTTTGAGCCAGTTGTACATCTAACTTCTTCACATGAGTAGACAATGATTCAAACTTGTTGTTCAAATTTTTATACATATCATCCAGCTTTGCATTCAAATTCTTTTCAGACTGTTGTTGACTCTCTAATATTTGCTTGAACATCACCTCCATCTTATTATCCTGCTGAACTTGAGGTTGAACCGTTTGTTGGAAACCAAGTTGAGGGGTTTGTTGAAAACCACCCTATTTATGAACAAATGTATGTCCAGACTTCTGTCCAAAGGTATTTTGAGGAGGATAAGACTGATCTTAAGGATTCACAACATTAGTACTCCTCCATGACATATTACCTTTGTTGTAAGCTGGATTGTACTCTTGGTTGTACACTCTTTCTCCCTAGCTATTAATATAGCTAACCTCTTCGATGTTCTCAGATTCATTGACTGCAAAGCAATCAGCTTCAACTTTCTCAACATCTTCAGCAAAACTAACATGCTTCTCATTTCTTTTTGAGAAACTGAGTGAGAAGATCCTTCACCTCTGCTAGTCCAGAATAATATGAACTAGATGATCAAACCCTTCGATCATAATTAAGACAATGATTACTATTACTAGCTGCAAGATTGTCGATTAGCTTGTAAGCTTCATTCACGGGGTTAGTCATGAAATCACCATTACTAGCTGTGTCTAGATAAAGTTGGTATTTCTGATCAATACCTCTATAGAAAGTGTTCAAGAGGTTCAATTCAGAAAAACCATGATGTGGACAATCCCACAGGTACACTTTGAACCTGTCCCATGCTTCATAGAAGGATTCCACCGGTCCTTGCTGAAATTGAGAGATCTTACTTCTCAAATTTTAGGTTCTGGTGGAGGTGTAAAAGTGGCTCAGAAACTTGGCTTTACATACATCCCAAGTTTCTATCGAGTTAGCAGGTAATGACTTAAGCCACCTCAAAGCTCTATTAGCTAAAGAGTGATTGAATCGCTTACAATGCACAAAGTTTTTAGAGACTTCATTCAGCTGAGTAGTGGTGCAAATGTCTTCAAAACTATCAATGTGATCCATAGGATGCTCGGTAGACAAGCCATGAAATTGGTTTTGACGTAGCAACTGGATTAGCTGAAACGGGAACTAGTAATCCTGTCTCTGAGGCTGTGTAGGGTGGAGGGTGTTCCTATTGACTAGGAAGGCTTCAGGGTTGTTGAAATCGCCAACAAGTACCCTATTTTGGGGAGGTGGGTGATTTCAATTCGGTCCCGGTGGGACTTGTTCGCCATTTCCATCGCCTAGATTGGCGTTTTCAGCTCTTCGGTTTGCATTTCTTTCGAGATTTAATGGTGGCACTTGATTGTCGTTACCTCCTTGTTGGTCTAGCGCCATCTGTCCTATATGCTCCAAGCCTATAGGGATTTGGGCATTCTGAACTAAGGGAATGATCAGATTCTAAATTAAGTTATCAGCCATTGGTATGGATGAACTAGCGCTTCTTTTACACTTCTAGTTTGAACGTTTTAATCGTGCGAGTTCTTAGTTTGTTAGAATAAGGAGTTCAGGTGATTTTTCAGATCTCTTGGT
Source organism: Iberis pinnata (assembly GCA_900406425.1). Lineage (NCBI taxonomy): Eukaryota > Viridiplantae > Streptophyta > Magnoliopsida > Brassicales > Brassicaceae > Iberis > Iberis pinnata. The sequence continues at coordinate 29,365 of OVBE01002539.1, forward strand.
CATGCACCTTCAAAACAAAAACAAGCAGAAAGAACGAGATTAGTATTGAAAATAAAAATCTTTGATTAGATTCTAAGAAAAACTTAAAAGGCACTACATTGGTCCCCAAAAACGGCGCCAAAAATATGATAGACTCAGGTTTTAATCCTAAATCTATACTGCAGAGAATAGATCCTTGTAGTATAGTAAAAGTCGATCCCACAAAGACCAGACAGTACGACTCTCAGTTAAAAATCGATTCTAGCTAAGACAAGAAAGAAGCAAGAATATTTTTAAAACGATTTAAAAGTAAAGCGAATGATTAAAAAGTGATTTTAAACCAATAGAATAAAATGCTAGGAAATAGGGAAGTTCCACAGGTATTCAAGTTTGAGGTTCAGGTTGACATGCAAGATTAAAAATAAAAATAGTTCTCAACTCAAAAGATAACAATAGACTAATCTCCTCCCAAAGTATTAGATTCCTATAATAAAATTTCTAGAAATAAAGACTAACCTTCTCCCGGAATTTTAGATCTCTAAATCAGATAATTAAATCATGCAAAGATTACAGATACAATATGTTCGTAAGTATTCTAAGACAATACTCCCCCAAGCAAAGATACTTATTCATCTAGACTAGGTCAGACTAAATAAACGAAATCCCTTTGTATTTATGAACCTAAAATCATGAACTAGGTGATCAAGTTAATTCAAGCAATGATAAAAAATGTAGACTAAGAACCTAACAAATTGAATTCATTAAAATCAAGCCCTAACCATCAAAACCTGTTATCCCAGGGAAATCCCTAAAACCTAACAAATAGACTACTCAGACATAGCCAAGCAATCAACAA
>OVBE01002540.1:0-30194 GCA_900406425.1 Iberis pinnata
CATCTTCAATTCTTCATAAATTGCAAAATAGATCCTCCAAAGTCTCGGACTCAACATGTTTCTCATATATAAATATTTACAAACAGAACATTATGAGTGTGATCATGCATATCCAAGTTCTATTGAGAGATCAAACTAAATGTCTAAAACCCGACAAAAACTAAAATTCAATTGTTGAGCTGTAAAAATCTACTATATAAGGGAGGACTTTTTAAAACACAAACTTTAAATTGTTGAATACTACATTATGTATCATTAGTATAATGAATAAATAAATTCATTTATAATAAAAATGTGTAACCAGTTAATTTTAATTTACTTGTACACTATCTCTATTGTCAAATATAGATGAACTTTCCTCTTACCATCTATTTAACAAACAAATTTAGATATAAAAATATTCTGAAATCAATAATTCAATTTTATTACAATTTAAAAATAAATTCTAATTTAAAATTTTTTATTATATAATTAGTAATGTACATTTATGAGAATTTTATTTTAATATTTATATATCATTTTTAACATAATTTGTACTTATAATAAAATACATATTTTATAATATATTTTTGCGATATCATGATTTTAAAATAAACTGTATCTCACATATAGAGACATCAACTAGTATTAATTATTAACTCAAACACAAAGTAAGAAAGATTAAAACAAAAATGTAATTTTCCGAGAGTCTGTTATAAGTAACGTTCACTTTACTAGTTTGGCGTTAATTTTTATAACGTTTACGGCTATGAGTTCACGTTTGCATAGATCACCAAAATTTAGCGGCTTTAACGGAACCCTTATCTGTCCGTCTCTTGTCCTTTTCATATTTCCCTTAAACTTCTCTTTTCTCAATGGCTTCTCTACATTTTTATCATATCTATCATCAATCATTGGGTTTCCTTTTTTTTATTTATATTTTCTAAATTAGTACTAATTATTTTAACTAACCGGGATTTTTACTTCTGGTGGTAAATGGCTCACATCTGTGAGTTCCGCAACTTGAATTCGAATCCCGACCACCGTCAATTAATATGAGGTGAATTTCGACGATCCTTCTAAATACCATTGGCGACTGCAGATGCTTTGAATCTAGTCGGAGTCCTTCATATCTCCGGTTACCAGAGCCATCAACAACAAAAAAATTATTTTAACTCATATTTCATGTTTTACTTCTACATAATAAAGTATAAATTAAAGGACCCAAAATATTATTAATCAAAAGGTCAGTTTATGCCAATCTTAAGCTTCTAGTACATAACCACTAAGAAGATATTCTCATAAAATCATGCAATATTAAATTTTTTTATGGTGGTTGAGTGGATTCGACACTATGAGAGAATGGTTGTTATGTTAATTATCTAAAACAGTGTTTTAGTGTTACAATAAATTATTACTTCTATATATTCCAATTAATTCTTTTGTTTATCTTGAAAGTAAATGATTGAATCGAAGATATTTTTTGTTCAGAAATCATTCACTGATTAATCTTAAAAGCAGTTAGGAATATTAATTAAGAGATATATCACCTTAAATTGGGGTCCCAAGTGATCACGTAAAGCAAACTCGTTATAACACGTCTGCTATTTGGGTATATACAATACAAATATGACATAACCTTATCTCTCTACCCCTAAAATCAAAATCACAACCTACACTTTATTTGTTATGCACGAGAGATAGAACTTTATTTACTATCAAAACTCAAATGGTGACTAATTTGACTATATATATAATATATTACTCCATATGTTTGAATATATTTGATGTTTAAAGTTATATACAAATTTTAAAATCATTTAATTTTTAATTTTTTAAGATTAAAAAAAATTTCAAAACATATTAATCAATAATAAACCAGTCTGCATTAAACAATGTCACAAAACATAAAAATAAAAACATCACTTGATTTAAAACGAAAAATCTTATTTAAAACATCATTTAAAATGAAACATCAAGAATATATACATTATGTTAAGTTTAAATTAAGATATTAGCATATGTAAAAAACAACATCATAACTTATTAGGTTATAAATTTTGGTATAATTTGTAGTTAATTTAACTGTAAATTTGTTTATTTAATTATAGATGTGAATGGAAGCCACAAAATCGATTTTGTTGACTCTAGTAGTAAAAATAACTAGATGTGACTTATTTTAGGCATTTTAACTACAAGAAAGCCTTTATTAGAAACTGCATAAATGATTAAACCTCTACAACCGCAAATCCCACAAAAATAAGTACTCCATAAAAACGACAAACAAAAGAACTACTCGATAAAAAAAAGAGTGTATGATATGTACATTTAATTCTTCTTTTACAGAATAAAAGTTTAGATCTTAAAACGTTTGGAGTTTTTTAATATACTTTTTGTTAACAAAATTACAGTAGCTACTAGCTAATCCCGTTTGGATACATGACTCTAATGAATTTAGGAAACATTCATTTACAAAATAATAAGTTACGAAAATAGTATTAAAATGAAATTAGACGTCACACACACACTATCACAATGTTAAATCGTTTGGTCTCGTGACTCTTCTATAAATCTCTTCGTCACGCATCTCCTCCTCTCACCAAAACATTTCTATTTAAAAAAAAAAAACCAAAATCAACTCTTTTTTTGTTTTCATTTAACCAAAAAAAAAAAAAAAATCTGACGATCTCAGAAATGGAAGGAAGACAATATTACGCTCCGAGAGAAAACGTCGACGGAAACAGAACAGCCATAGGAGGACCTCACTCACCGTGGCATTCACCAGTTCCTTATCTCTTCGGTGGTTTAGCGGCGATGCTTGGTCTTATCGCTTTTGCTCTGTTAATCCTCGCTTGCTCTTACTGGCGTCTTTCCGGTTATCTCGACGGTGAAGATAACCAGAATGGAGAGAGAGATCTTGAAGCTGGTGATGGAAAACCTGAAAAGACGACGGTGAAGCCTGTAGCTTTGCCGGAAAAGTTTTTGGTGATTATGGCTGGAGATGTTAAACCAACTTATTTGGCGACGCCGGTGGAAAAAAGTTGTACTTGCGACGACGACGACGAAGAAGAAGAAGATGATAATGACGAGGTGGAGGGTAGTGATCAGGTGGTGCGGCGGAGTACTGAAATTAACGGTGCAACACATTGAAGAAAAAACAGAGTATGTGAAGATAAAAACAGAGGATTGTTTACATCTGACCCGTTTCCCTCGGGTATTCGGGTCGGGTCGATGGCCGAGATTATTTGTTAAGAGAAATTAGAATTGGGATTGGATTATTAGAATGGGTTCCTAATTAGTGATGTAATTAATTGGAGCTTTTGCATCGTTAATTCGTTAGACTATGTTTCTCCTCCTTTTTTTTGTAAATTTTTAATTCACCAGTTTTGTTCCATTTCTGGGTGACGATTGGGAAAATCAGAGACAAAAAATGTGAATTTATGAATTATCGATCACATGTGACCAAACCAAATGTTATGGTCCAACTAATAATTTTTGGGTGGGATTAGTCATTAGTGATATGATTACTTACAGGACCGTGAGAAGAGTGATTGGTAAAAATATTGAAGAGGGCACTGAAGACACGTGTGAAGGCACGTGCGGAACTAGTCTGAATTGAATTGAATTCTCTTAGGTGTCTCTGATGTGGCGAGGTGAAGCAGTTAGCTTCAGTCAATGGACCTTTTACTCTCTAATAATTTTCTTTTCTTTTTGTGGCGTCATTTAATAAAAAGTGGAATAGATAATTCTTAAAATTATCGTTTTTAGTATTAATTTGAGATATATCACATATTATCAATTGTTTTAAGATTTTCATAAAAATAAATTTTCAAAAACACTATAAATTTAGTAGTATAAAAATTTTAAATTTAGATCTTAAATTTCCAAAAATAAATCAAGTCTTTTTAAAGAATAATTACATGAAATATCACAAAAAGAATTTTAAATTTCAAAAATACCACACTTCCAAAAATTTCAAAAATACCATTAAATTATTTTTTCAAAAAAGACCACAAACATAAAAAGTGAGTTTTAAGGATATAAAATATAATTTTTTAGGGTTTGGTTTTACTAAATAGAGATTATAGTTTAGTTTTAAAGAGAATATGGTTTTGAGGGTTTAGGGTTTAAATTTGAAAATTTAAAGCTCTTTCAAATTTGTGGTATTTTTTGAACAAATTTTCTTTGTTTGATATTCTTCAGAATATGTGGTATTTTGAAACAAATTAATAAATATATGATATTTTTAGAATATATCTAGTTTTTGTGATATTTTTGAGAATTCTCTTTTAAAAACCAAGTCCTAAATTTTAGTTATAAATCCATACTTAAAATTTGAGTTTTAAACTTTCAAAATTCAATTTTTTAAAGAATTGAAATTTTGTAATATTTTTGAATATAAACTAGTTTTTGTGATATTTGTTGGAATTATGTAAATAAAATTACAAAATATAATTTAAAATTTGAAAAGGACGTTTTTTCTAGGTATTAAGTTTCACTTTCTTATCTTTCCTTTGTAGCTCTAGCTAGGTAGCTAGGTAGGCTTTTCTTTTGTGTTACTTTGAAGCTACGCTTTCTTCAAATATACATTCATCTGCATTTTCAGATCATGCTATTAAAATGGATTACTGACTATAATGGTGTATGATCATTTATGTTCGTTTATTATGATCTATCTTTATATAACCGTCAAACTTTACTTCTTCGTTGTTGTAAAAATATTAATTGTTTTTCTACCCGAACATTTCCAGACGCAGAAAATAATAACAATAATAGTAAAATGTAGTTCACAAATTATCATGTATGTAACATATTATTAGATTAGGTAAAAGGTTAGTTTTAGTCATAGGGTTAATTACATTTATATACTAACACAAGCTCAAGAAGAAAATAAGATATTCGTCGCAGAATGAATATGAGTGATTTATGTAATTGATTTATATATATATATATATATATATATATATGCTAATACGCTCCTTTAAGACGGAGCACGATCGGTGAGTCCAATTTTGCAACATATACGATGAAACAATTAACAAGGCATAAGTTTTGTAAGAGTATTTTCAACCCATTACTCTATTTTCCACTCTATTATAGAGTGACTCTAAAATAGAATTGAATTTTGCTCCAACTCGTCACTCTATATTATACTCTATAATAGAATATTCCAAATATACTATATTTTCATTTTCAAATTAATTTTCAATTGTATCTTATATTTGTAAAAATTGCAAAATGATCCAAATTCTTTTATATTTTTAAAAATAATAAAATTTCATAATATTATTTAAATAAAATATTTATTACATAATTAAAATATCATTATATCATAAAATATTAAAATATTACATAATTTTGGTTCAATTAATATTATTAGTGTGTTTTCCCCACAAATGATCAATCAAAACATTTCACAATCATATATTAGCTTATTTATCTTTGATTTTTCTAAATCGATTTTGTGATTTGAGTTCCAAATATTCGTACATATATTTAAGTCCAGCAAACACATATTTTACAAAAATGGGGTGTTCAAATCAACAAACTCCTCATCCATCAACTTGTTTGGGAAATGTTTTAATGGTCTAGGAGGATCCGAAAACTATTTACCGTATTATTAAGTGATTAGTATTAATATGGTTAAACTTGTATGTTTCTTTTAATTTGTTTCTTATTGCATATTTTTAAATTAAGTGGCTAAGTTTAGTTAATTTGTGTTTTATGTTGTTGTTTATTGTGTATTTTTAAATTAGTATGTTTATTTTATCTATTAAATTATTGATTGTTATTTTATTTTAATGAATTAAAAACGAAAATAATAATTTAATTAGTCAAATATGAAAATATATAACAATTGAAGGCCCATCTTGCAAATAAAAAAAGTTTCACTCTATAGTAGAGTGGGAATTAGGGTTACTCCATTTATAGAGTGAAAAAATGAAAACTCTATAATAAAATGGAAAATAAAGATGGGTTGGAGAAGATTCCACTCAAAAATAGAGTTTTACTCTATAATAGAGTGGGGTTGGAGATGCTCTAAGAGCATTAGCAAGTTGATCATTTGATGAAATGTGAGCAACACGAAGTAGACCCGCTTGAACTTGTTCACGAACAAAATGGTAATCCAAGACAATATGCTTCATCCTTGAATGAAAGACAGGATTTGCGCTCAAGTAAGTAGCGCCCTTGTTATCACAGAAGATAATTGGAAGTGTTGAGGAAGTCACTCCAAGTTCACATAGAAGAGATAGAGTCCAACATATCTCCGAGGTTGTTGATGCAATGGAGTGATATTTGGCTACAGTGGATGAGCGAGCAACACCATTTTGTTTCTTTGAACACCAAGCAATCTAATGTCGTCCATGATAGAGAATATAAGCACCCGTGGAAGTGTAGTCATCCTGATTTCCACCATAATTTGCATCAGTAAAAGCGTGAATAGATGAAACATTCGAAGAATGAAATAAGATACCTCGATTGATTGTCCCGGCGAGGTAACAATGTATCCTTTTGGCAGCTAGCCAATGATCGGTGGTAGGAGCATGCATAAATCGAGAGAGTTTGTTCACCGCATACATCACGTCTGGTCGAGTCAAAGACAAGTATTGTAAGCTTCCAATAACATTCCGATATTCCAACGGTTCTGGGAGAGGTGTACCATCGTTGAAAGTAAGATTGGTATTATGACATAATGGAGTTGGAAGAGACTTAGCGTTGATCATATTGGTGCGATGTAAGATATCAGTGATATAATTGGATTGATTCATAAAGAGACCAGATTTGGAACGATGAACTTCAATCCCAAAGAAATAAGATAACGCACCAAGATCATTTAGCGAGAAACGAGCATAGAGAACCTTGATGAATTGTTGAAGTAGAGGCATATTGTTTCTTGTTAAAATAAAATCATCTACATAGTCCAAAAGATATATTATATTTCCATTTTTATTGTAAATAAATAAAGAAGCATCAACAATGGAATTTTTGAAACCACTTTGAAGGAAAAAATTACAAAGCTCGATGTACCAAGCCCAAGAAGCTTTTTTAAGCCATAAATAGCCTTGTGAAGCTTGCAAATCGCTGTGGGATTGGAAGGATCATGAAACCATGGAGGTTGAGCCATATAGACGTCATCCTTCAAATGACCTTGTATGAATGCATTATTAACATCGAGTTGGCGGAACGGCCATTTCCGAGAGACCGCAACACGGAGTACAAGCTGAATGGTTGATAGTTTAGCAACATGAATGAAGGTCTCCGTAAAATCAATTCATGATCATTGATGAAAACCTTTTGCAACTAAACGAGCCTTAAACCGAGCCACGGTGCCATCATGATGTCGTTTAACTGCAAAAACCCAACGAGAACCAACAACATTAACCAGTTTAGTAGGTAATACCAGATCATATGTGAGATTTCTATGGAGAGAATTAATTTTTTTTCATAGCGGCACACCAACGAGGATCCTTAAGCACATGTGCAACTGTTTTTGGTGGTTGATCTCCGACGGGTTGAATGGAACTGTGTAGATTAAGCTTCTGCATCGGTTTCTTGAGATGTTTACTAACTCTGGGTGGTTGTTGTTGTTGTTGCAGTGAAAGTTCCTATTGGAGCAATGGTGTGACCTATGCGGGATCACGAGTTGCAATTATTGAGATGAAGATCTCATAGTGATTCATCGTGATCAAAGATGGACCTTCAAGCCATTCATCAAGACTGTCATTACTTGGCCCTCAAGCATATGAAAGGCTATAAATGAGTTTAAGCTCAAAGATAAATCAGAAAAGAAGTTAAGGTTACAACACACTTGGGAAGAATCAATTATTTAAGTGGGATTAATTAAAATAAGTGTCCAGCATTCAAAAAGGTGTTATGTACAATGCTGTTTTGTGGGTATATATATTTGGTAGTTAGCTAAATGGATTATATGTGGGCAATGTGCTAAAGTTATGATCCAACATGATAAATAAAGCTTCAAGAAGGCATTAACGGTTATATTATAGCTGTTGGAGAGGTTTGACCAATAAAACTCACATGATGTGCATATGGATCCGAGCCACCTCGAGGAGCGTCCCTTGCTGCTCTCACCTGTCACTATCCAGGCTTGCCTCCTTCCTATGATACGCCTAAACAAGTTTTGGAGCCATTCTAAGCTGAATTCAAACTCAAGACATTCATTGAATGTAGACAATACAAAATTAAGAGTTTGGGTTAAGAATGCTTCACTATAAATATGTTGTATGCTTCATAATGTAATTTCAAGAGAGATTAACCTCTCTACTTCAATATACTTGATACTCTCTTTATTCTTCCTATACTTTCAACATTCTTAGCTCATTCTCTCACTATCTCAATACTTCAATTCTGGTTACTAAAGACTCTTCAGTCTAATGATTCCCAATACAACACTTATTCTCTCTACAAATCTTTCTTGGTTACACTTTAAGCAACACTCAAATATTCTGTTTTTGATATTAAACTCTCTCAATCTCTTTAATATTAATCTCAAATTCTAACATGGTATGAGAGCACTAAGCTCTTCAACCTCTCTATTCCGAAATGTTTATTTTCATTTGGTTTAGTTTCATCTTTCAAACCTTTTTTTAATGATTCAATCGGTTGAAAGTGTTTAAAACTTTTTGAAGCTTCTGTTTTTGTTTAAATTCGTTTTTCCAAGTTGTAAAATCTGTTTTGAAGCTTCGATTTTTTTTTTTAAAGGTTTTCAAAAATGAAAGAAAGGAGAACCAAGTTTATTCAAAACTTTTTTACAAGTGGGACTTTGCTCTTATGAGTGAAAGTGGAAGAACTTGTTGAATCATCTTTATTTCTTTCTGTTTTTAGTGACAAGGAATATATGTTTGAAGAAGAAACAAGAGGGAGAGATGAAATCTCATAAACATCTCATGAAGTAACCAACTTAAGCTCTAAGTCACACCTGTGTTTGTTTGTGGTTTAAAATCGTTTTTTGTTCAATGTCATGGAGGTTAGCTCCTGTTTTTAGAGACTTATTAAGAGGTTCAAGAAGTTTTTAAAGGTTTCTAAATTCTTGAATCAGTTTTAACTCCTAATAGGTTGTCTTGGACCTTATGTTGTCTCTATTTTTTTTTTTTTTAAGATTCATTCATCACAAAGGGTTATCCTTAGTTCTTATGATAAAAATGGGATACTCAAGTACCCTTTTGAGAATGTATTTTTTCTAAAGACCACTAATTATCTTGGTCCATCTCATGTTTTCATGAACAAAAGAGAATATAAAGACCTTGGTGGTTAAGTGGTTGTTTTAAGAAGCATGGGTAAAATGTGACAAATCTCTATAAATGTAAGTATCTAAGACCTAATGTTTCTATTTTGTGTCAAGTGGAACACTTGTATTCATGGCCTTGTACTAATGATACAATTGATTCCTTGTGTTGCAAGATATGGGTATTACCATAAATATTGGTCTTGTTTTGAAACCTTGGAAATAGACATACATTCACATAGATTGAAGTATCTAAACCATTGAACTTATTATATCTTAGACTTCTGGCCAAGAAGATTTTCAAAATGAAAAATTTTAAATTCTTGGCCAAGTGGAGTTTAAGTTTCGGCCAAAGTGGCCTTTCCAAATTGTTTTGGCCAAAGTCTTCAAAGTATTTTCAAAATCTTGGCCATTTCAAAATTGTTCTTCAAAATTAAAGGTGGATGAACCAAGGTTAAGAAAATATTTAATTATTTTGGACTTTGATGAATCCAAATCTTTTGAGTTTTTATGTAATAGAAATTGTCTTAAAAGATTTTTTTTAAAGGGATAAATTTTCAAAATGTTTGAAAAGGGAGTGAGCCTTGATTTTTTTTTTTAAATAATTCAAAATGAGTTTAATCTTTTAAAATTCTTGATGGACCATAAAACCCTAAAGGTATGAGCCTTGGTTTTGAAAGTACTCAAAGAAGTTTATGTTTTCGAACCTTGATGGATCCATAAAATCTTTTATGTGGAGGAAAGTGAAACTTGGATAACATCCATGATGAATCCAAAAGTCTCCATATGTTTAAATTTGGAAATGGTTCATGAAATGCTATGATCCCAATGGGTGAGTTTTAAAGTCTTAATCATAATGATCCACATATTTTCTTGAAAGTCCTCGGAAAAAAGGACTACTAATGTGTGATAATCTCCTGTAGGGATAAAGTATAGCACGAGGGGGAGTTCATCAAAGATCTAATCATATTTTCGTCAAAAATGGCCAATGACTGAATCTCATAAAATGGCTATTGGCCGTCTCTCTAAATAAATAGCTTATAATAAGCTTTGTTTGATTATTCATATCTTTAAAATACTTTGAATGTTTAGATCATATAAAGGCTTAGATTTCTTTTATATCAAAGTGCACGAGCATGTTTTTTTTTTCATGAATAAGTTTCACGTCTATGAAAGTGACTTATAGTTTAATAGTATGCAAGTGAGTCACTTAGAGGCCTAGATGTTTCTGGTTTTATTTCTTTATCTCTTGAAAACTTGTTAAATGGTTTGATGGGTGCACATAGTTTACATGTTTATTTTGAGTAGCTTAGCTACTGTTTGTTTTATATGCATTCTCATATTGTTAAGAAGTGCTTAAATGAATATGTGTACATGAATTAAGATTGTTTAAGTCCTTAAATAGACTTAACTTCTGTTTTTACATGTTATTTTTTTTTAAATAATCCAATACTAAATTGAGTGAATGGTGAAAATTGCTCTTGATCGCTTTATCTTATTTTAGTTGCAAAATATTTTTAAAGTGCTTAGGTTGAAATGAATTAGGATTCCTAATCATTTAAGTCCAGATCTCTTCATTTGCAGTTATCTTAAGTCTAGTCTATCCTTATTTCACATATTGACACTATTGGCTTGTTATTGTCTTTGATGATGTAGATAAATGTAAACAACCCCCCCCCCCACCTTAATCATGTAGAGGAGGATAATCAAAATATGATCAAGGTGCGGTTCAAAATCTCAAGAAGCCAAGGAACTGCCAAAATCAGTTTCAAGAAGGCTCATGGAGAGCCAAATTATTTCGAAGTAATCAAAAGGCTCAAGAATCCAATAACTTAAAAGGTGGCTCATGGAGCCAAAGAATGATGGTTCAAGGAACCAAGTAAAAGAGGGGTTCATATTCATGATCAAAATAATCAAAAGGCTCAAGAAGCCAATAACTCAAAAGGAGGCTCATGGAGCCAAAGAATGATGGTTTAATGAACCAAGTAAAAGAGGGGTTCAGATTCATGATCAAAAATCGATGGCTAAAGACAAAAGCTCATGAAGTCTCAAGTGCAAAAAAAGCTATAGGTCTCTCCATATTCTCGGCCTATCATGTTAAAATCCAAAGAGCAAGATAGATTTGAGATTATTTCTATTATCATGGCCAAGAAACATCAACAAATTCAACCAAGTCTATCTCGACCAAAGTTCATCAAGATGGTGCATTGATCACCAAGAAGAGGATTCATGAGGAATCCAAAAGAAAGTGATGTGAAGAGCATCATAAAAAGATCTCAAAGATGATACAAAAGAAGTGATGTGTGGAGCATCATGAAGAGGCCTCAAATAAGGTTCAAAAATTATTTTCAAGAAGGATAGAATCTCATAGAGTTGAATCAACTAAAAGTTTAAGAAGAGAAATGCGGTTAGAACCTCATGAGGTTGAATCACCCAATTGCAAAAAAAGAAAAATTCAATTCAAGAACTCAACTCAAAAAAGGTGGAATACAAGGCTAAAATCCTTAGAAGAGATACTAGAAGATTGGTAGTCCAAGATTGCATGTTGTGGTCTAGTTTGAGAAATGGACATAATGGATATATGTGCAGTCTAAGGCACTTTCCAATCAAACCAGGAGGATGATTAACACAAATGAAGATGTTCTTGACCATATACTCAAGAAGGAACAATCTCCAAGTGGATTCACCTAAATCAAAGATCGGATGATGGAGTTATAAGGATTTCAAATTGAAGAAGTCAAAAATGAAACTGTCTCGGACACATGTCCAATATTTTGAAGATTCCATCCAAACCAGGAGGAAATAAATTATGAAATTTATTGTTCTGAAGACTAGACTCATCAAGGACTCTACATAATATTGACTCGACTTCAAAGACTTTATGGTCAAGAAGTTATGGTCAGTTCAAAAAGATGATCAAAACTGGCAGAGTCTGCAAAAATTGAAGATTGGGGTAAAAGACCCAAACAAAGTATGAGCTACAAGAAGAAGATATGTATCACTTGAAGATATTTGAAGTAGACTAAAGAATGAAGATAATGGAAAGATCCGAGCTCAAATCAAAAGGAACTTGACCATTTTGAAGAATCCCATAATCGTATGATTTATACTCCTTTTCCCTTGACATGCTTTTATCCCATGATGTTTTACATATCAAGGTTTTTAGTGAGGTAGATCTACATGGTTCCAAGCTTAACTAATTTGCATTGAGTTAAGCTTGAGGAGGAGTATTGAGATGAAGATCTCATAATGATTCATCGTGATCAAAGATGCACATTCAAGCCATTCATCAAGACTGCCATTACTTGGCCATCAAGCATAAGAAAGGCTATAAATGAATTTAAGCTCAAAGATAAATGAGAAAAGAAGTAAGGTTACAACACACTTGGGAAGAATTAATTATTCAAGTGGGATTAATTAAAAAAGTGTCCAACATTCAAAAAAGGTGTTATGTTCGTACAAGGCTGTTTTGTGGGTATGTATATTTGGTCCAATTTAGCTAAATGGATTACACATGGGCTATGTGCTAAAGTTATGATCAACATGATAAATAAAGCTTCAAGAAGGTATTAACAATTATATTATAGCTGTTGGAGAGGTTTGACCAAGAAAACTCACATGATGTGCATACGGATCCGAGCCACCTAAAAGAGCGTCCCTTGCTGCTCTAACCTGTCATTATCTAGGCTTGTCTCCTTCCTATGACACGCCTAAACAAGTTCTGGAGCCATTCTAAGTTGAATTCAAACTCAAGACATTCGTTGAATGTAGACAATACAAAATTAAGAGTTTAGGTTAAGAATGCTTCACTATAAATATGTTGTATGCTTCATAATATAATTTCAAGAGAGATTAACTTCTCTACTTCAATATACTTGATACTCTCTTTATTCTTTCTCTACATTCAACATTCTTAGCTCATTCTCTCACTCTCTCAATACTTCAATTTTGGTTACTAAAGACTCTTCAATCTAATAATTCTCAACACAACACTTATTATCTCTACAAATCTTTCTTGGTTACACTTTAAATAACACTCAAATATTATGTTCTTGATATTAAACTCTCTCACTCTCTCTAAGATTAAACTCAAATTCTAACAACAATAGGAGGCTGCTCAGAACCAGAATCAAGCAGAGGAGACGAAGTAACAAACATGATGGTGATGATGCGGAAACAGGTTGTGTTGGAGGTGATGCAGGCTGTTGTAATGTTGGAGACGGTGTATTGTCGGAGCACAAACCAGAACCGGCTGGTATTGGTGGAGCATAAACATGAACAAGACGCGAACCTGAATTGGAGGAAGAAGACTCATGAGCAGCATTATCTGTAGGTGTTAATTCTTGAAGAAAGCTAGACAACTTGAAGGGAAAAATAGATTCGTGAAAATAAACATGTCTGGAAGTGTAGACACGGGAGGTTTTGCGATCAAGACAAAGATATGCACTTTGTGACATAGAGTATCCAAGAAACACATAAGGAGAAATTTTTGCATCAAGTTTATGAGTTTGATAAGGACGAAGCCAAGGAAAGCAAAGACACCCAAACACTCTTAATTTAAGGTAATTTGGGTTTTTGTTAAACAATTTTTGATATGGTAATTTAAGTGATAAAACCAGAGTGGGCATTCAATTAATAAGATAGATAGCAGTACTAAATGCAAAGGTCCAAAACCTTTGAGGCATAGACGCATGAGAAAGCAAAGCTGAGCCGGTTTCTACAATATGTCTATGACGACACTCACTTAGCCCGTTATGTTCGGATGTATGTGGAAGAGTAGTTAAATAAGGGATACCATGAGATGCAAGAAAATGTGCAATCCCTATATATTCGCCACCATTGTCGGTATATAAAGTTTTAAGTTTGTGATGAAATTAATTTTCAACCAAGGCTTTAAACTTTGTGAACATTTCAAAAACATGTGATTTCTTATTTAACAGATAAAACCAAGTATACCTAGTATAGTGATCTACAAAAAATTCATAATATTTAAAACATATAGAGAATAAATCGGTAAAGTCCACACATCATAATAAACAACATCTAATGGATGCAAAGACAAAACAATAGATTGAGCAAAAGGAAACTTATGCATTTTATGAGATGAACAAGACACATAAGAAATCTCAATAAATTGTTTGGTTGATAAAGGTAAATCATAACTTGAAACAATATGTTTTAACATAGTTGAAGCAAAATGGCGTAAACGAGAGTGACAATCAACAAAGCTAGTTCTAACAGATGAAGAAAAAGCAAAACATGGAGTTTTCAAGAAATTCTTAGATGGCCACTCATAAGTCTCATCTTTAGGTTTGTCTTCCAACCGGAGGGTTCCCGTTGGTAATCTCTCACCTGAAAATACGTCTGAGTAAACGTGACTTCTACATTATTAGCTGAACATAATTGAAAAACCGAGATGAGATTTTTGTTAAGAGATGGAACACATAAAACCCGATTCAAAAAGAAACGCTTAGTTTAAGAGTGAACGAAGGAAGAACCTGTGTGTGAAATCTGAAGACCAAATCCATCTCCCAGCTTGACGTCATCAGAACCATGGTAAGGCTGGTGAGGAGATAAATTGGCCAGATCGGAGGTCATATGATGTGACGCACCATAATCTAAAAGCCAAGTTGATGCATCAGACATCTGAACATGATTTGATGTCGGGTTCCAGTGTTGATTGTGTGAGGACTGCACATTCTACCATGGTGAAGACACATGAGATGAGCCATGAACCATTCGGTATTCAGAACAATACTTGGCTGAATGTCTAGGAGTTCCACACGTTTGTCACCAACCCAAATATTGACGTGAACCACTTCTGTTTTGATTGTAACCTTGAGTGTGATATTGGTTTTCTCGAGTTTGATTGTTACCATGATTGTATCTACCACAAGAATTCTGATTATCTCGAGATTGATGGTATCGTGAGTTTTGTCTTGGACGAGATTCAGAGGCATTAACAACCACTAGATGAGAGGCAGGGGATTCGAGACTAAGAATCATGGCTTAATGATTTAACAATCGCTCATGAAGCTCAATGTAAGATAACATAATATCTTTCCCATTGATGGCATCAACTTCAGATGTGAATTCATCTCCTAAACTTGCCAAGATTTTCTCTTGTAATTCTTCGGATCCATAGGTTTTCCAAGGAGAGACCCGTCGTCGGCTTTGGACTTAATGAGCCGAAGATACTCAATGATAGATTTGGTACCTTTGGTGCATGCTTTTATTTGCAGTCTCAATTGTCTGATATGTCCTCTTGTAGGTTTACCAAAGGCAGATTCAAGAAGTTCCACACCTCTGCAGTAGTTTTGGCCATCAAAACAATGGATTGAACACACAACATAATAACTCTAATTACAACACTGTATAAGAGTCTATCTTATTTTCTCCAAGGTCCATATCATGATTAGAGACAGATTCACCAGCAACGGTAATATGTTGAGGTATTGTTAATGCAAAAAGAAAACTTTGAAGTTCATGACCCTCAAGAATAGTAGTGACCTGATTTCGCCACATGAGATAGTTTTGATTTGTGAGTTTAGTTTTACTCGACATATTGACAAAAAGAAGAGTCTTCTGTGGGTTAGCATAGTCATACACAGTCGTGTGTTATGCAGTATTTAAATTGTCCGACATGATGAACCAAAAAAACAGAGAAAAGAGGATGTAGAAAGCAGAGAAGAATTAGAGTAGAAGGAAGAAGAGGATTGAGAAGACAGACATGCAGGAAAAAGAAGAAAAATAGAAGAGTGATCGCAGCGGAAAAATTAGAATCGATGCTCTGATACCATATTAGATTAGGTAAAAAGTTAATTGTATGCATATGGTTGATTACACTTATATACAAAACAACACAAGCTGAAGAAAAAAATAAGATATTCATCAGAGAATGAATATGAGTGATTTATGTAATTGATTTAAATGATATATATGCTAATATACATTACTCATAGTTTGAAACTTATTTATATCATGATTTTTCAATATAACAATAACACAATCACATTTTCTCTCTCTTTTCTCTATTTATATATAGATCTTTCCTGCAATGGTAAAATGATGCGATGAAAAAATTTCACTGTAACGTCTTTTAAAAACACCCTCTTGCATCGTGACTTAAAGCTTACAAGGGAATTGAACTTCCATAGATATATCGGTTCTCATGCTTTATCGGAGACCCAACCAACAGTTTTTATAAAAGCAACTTTTCAAAATCACGATGGGGATGATGAAGAAAAAAGCATCCATGCCGCTTATTCGGTTAAAAATAAACAATGTAATGCAACTATGTGGTATGAAAAACAGAAGATATGCCCCAACCAAAGATGATGCATATTTCATACAGATCTCAAAAATTAAACAAGCAAAGAAATTTTACTAAGCCGTCTTCTCGCATAGTGACGGTGGGTGCAATAAAACATGACTAAACCAACGACGTTGTTTTCTTCATAATTGCTTTCCTTCAGCTGTGTCTTATCCTTTTCATGGTCAACGTTCGAAGCAAAAACATAGTGACATGTTCTTTATATCAGTCATGTGCCAAATTGTGCTTAGTCTTGCGAAAAACTAATTGAAATTTTGCGTTACTTTTACACATTTTTTTCATATATTTTAATATTTTAATTTATGGGTTTACATGTTTTATATAATATTTATTAATCATGTCTCAAATAATTTGTTAATACATTATAAAGGGCACTTTAGAACTTGCATATCCACTAATCAAAGTTAATTTAGGAGGGGAAACCCATTAACAAATTACCTTCACCTTTGGGAACATGTACTACTTTTTAAATTACATTTGAGCTTTTGAGGTTTACATTATTTTGTCATGATTAGAAATGACAAAGCATGACCTACAACCAATTTCTCTATCAATGAGGGGGGAGTTTGCAATTGTACGGAGTCTAATTTTGGTGGATAAATGAATTTTTAACCACTTAACTAAATGAAAAAAGATTCAGTGAAGAAAAATGGCGACCATTTTCCCCAATCACACGTCTCATGTTTAAAAAAAAATGTTGAGCTCAATGTTAAAATGTTTTTGCCTTTTGGACAAGTTTAAAGTAATGCATCACAATTAATTGGTCACTACACAATGGTTGTAAAAAAGGTTCGCCAATATTGGGTTTCATTTGGGCCCATATTTACTTTGTTCTGTTATACAATTTTTGGGCCAATACTGATCAAAACGTCAATTAACCACTTTTCTTAAAGACTAATAATTGGGGCATCCGAGCATAAACGAAACTAGTTTATGCACAATCGAGCAGATATCTTTTCATGTAATGCATTTATAATGCGCAATAATTACTAAAAATCATAATAAGAAAACTCAAACTTTGGTCTTTCCACTTTAAAATAGTGAACAACTATGTGCATACTTTAAACTATATATCTTACAGTGACTGGTTAAGGGACTTGGCATTTTTGCCCTATTCAAATTTTGTAATGTACAAAACTAGAAGGAAACATCAATAAGCTAGTTATTAATGTATAGATAAGATATAAAAGGAAAACATACTGTGTAACTTAAAACAAAAATAGAGTGTTTAGATGGGGTGTCAAATCAATTGAGACTTTTTACACATTAATTTATGGGTTACAAATGACTAGTTTAAAAGTCCAAACTTCATAAATAGGAGAAATCACTATACGAGTGGCCAAATTCAAACATGGTCTGGTAACAAAACAACAACGGTAACATAACCACTATGCCACTTCCAGAATTTTTGTTTTGGAATTTTTTTAAGAACATGAATTAATAGATGGAATTTCTTCTCCAAAAATTAAAATATACCAACGCTGAAGAACAATCAGGCATAGAAGTCAACCGATATTAAAAAAAATCACAAGTGTATGTGTATCAGTTTTAAGTCCTTAAAATCATATTTCATGTTGGCCTAATTAAGACCTTTGAATGGGAGAGATCAAATGCACGTGTGTGATATGTACGGAGGTTAATGCTGTGTAGTGTAATTTTGGGTGCATAATTTTACATGTAATTTTGTGATTCAACGTCTATTTGTCGATACTACCTTTTGGTCCATCTCTATTATTACCCTTTGATTCATTTTGTCTTTTAATAAAACGTTTAGTGGAAATAATATTGAGAGTGAATTATGCAACTTTCATAATTAGATATATTGTATAATGTTGTGCTCTCATTGGCTATTACTTAGGTTTACTTTTGTGCAATGTATAAAACCTAAAACTCTCGACAAATTGAATAGAACGGCTGATCATTTGATACAATTTGTCATGGTATCAGAGCCAAGCAAAATCTCAGAATTCTTTTTGCTATCGCAAGAATTCTCAGCCTTTAACTCTCTCTTTCTCTCTTCTAATCGTCTCTCTCTCTCGTCAAATCGTCTCTCTCTGTTTTTTTAAAAACCGAAACAGAGCTTCCATTGCTATGGCTAATCAAACACATAAAACAATTTCACCATATGACTTAACAGCTAATGACAATCCCGGTGCTGTTATTTCTTATCCCCTCCTCATTGGTTCTAATTATGACGACTGAGCTCTCAATCTCCGAATTGCTTTAAGCTCCCGCAAGAAGTTCGGATTCCTCAACGGCACCATTGCCAAACCAGCTGAAAATTCGCCGGATTTCGAAGACTGGACCGCAAATAATCACCTTCTAATCGGTTGGATAAAACAAACTATTGATCCAAAGCTTCGTTCCTTAATCTCGACTCGGGAAGTGGTAAAAGATCTGTGGGATGTCATTAAGAAAAGGTTTTCGCTATACAGTGGGGCTCGATTACAACAGCTCTGTAATTCGCTTGCGAATTGTAAGCAAAATGGTTCATCTGTGGATGATTATTTTGGTCGTTTAACAAAACTATGGGACAGTATTTCGGAATGTATGCCGAAGAAACGATGTACCTGCTGTCATTACACCCGTGATTTAAACACAAGCCTTGAACAACAATATGAAATTCTAAAAATCCATGATTTTTTAGCTGGGTTGGATGACTCGATCCATGGTGTAATTCGCTCCCAAATATGTGCGATGTCTCCTTTCCCGGATCTCGACACCATTTATCAAACAATTGCTCAAAATGAGACTCTCAACTCCACTTTGCCAACTGAAGTATCGGTGATGAGCTTTGCATCACAGTTGAACTGGGGATCCAATGTGCACTCTTCTCAACAAAGTTTTTCACCAGCCTCTCGTCCCTCGGTCACAAACACATCACGACCAAACTGTGATCCGTCACGCAAGTGCACAGTATGTGGTCGAATGGGACACGAAGCCTCCGGTTGTTTCAAGGTTATTGGTTTCCCAGAATGGTGGGGAGACAAATCTCGTAATAAATCACTACAACCCTCGGTTCAGAATCGTTTCCGCCAGTCCAATGCCCGGGCTAATAGCTCTCAAGTTATCAACGCTACTTCCGTGTCCCTTGGTTCCTATTCTGAACTCACGGACTGAGACAGACAAGGACTTTGGGGTATCTCAGACGATCAGTGGCACCTCATACAAAAAGTCATCAATACCGGGAAATCAACAGATCATTTAAGTGGTAAGACTGAGTCTAACGTTTGGATTTTGGACACAGGTGCAACGCACCACATGACTGGCTGCCGTGATTTATTACATGATGTTCGTCAAGTTACTCCGGTCTCGGTTCTTTTACCTGCTCGAGAAAATGTCATATCGTTCCAACAAGGCCTTGTTCATCTAACCTCTACCGTTACTTGTCAAATGTTTATTATATCGAAGGCTTTCACATGAATTTGCTTTCTTTTGGACAATTTTTAACGGACAACTACGTTGTTGGTCAGATAACTGATAAGTTGATGGTTTTACAGGACCGTACAACGAGGATGCTGATTGGAGCGGGTGAAAGAGAGGGAGAGGGACTTTATCGGTTTTGTGAGATGATAACTTTAAGCGCCTTACACACTACGGTTTCAGATGAAGCTACTAGATTGCATCAGCGTTTGGGTCATCCTTCGTCTCGTGTTACCGGCATTGTTCTTGGTATGACGGGGAGTTCTCTTAGTCCTAGTAATTCTTTGTTTCAGAGTTTTGATGTGTGTCTTCGGGCAAAACAAACAAGGAATTCTTTTCCAGACAGTTTAACTAATGCGAAAAACCTTTTTGATTTGATTCATGTCGATTTATGGGGCCCTTATCGTACAACGGCATTTTGTGGATCAAAATATTTCTTAACCATCGTTGATGATTGCTCAAGAGCAGTTTGGTTATATTTGCTAGTTGATAAATCACAGGTTTCAAAATATATAAGAGAATATTTGGCAATGATTGAAGTACAATTTTCAACGCCGGTTAAAACAATCCGCTCGGATAACGGTACTGAATTTCTTGCTCTAACTCCGTTTTTAAGACAAAAGGGAATCACTCATGAAACATCTTGCGTTTATACTCCCCAACAAAACGGTAGGGCAGAAAGGAAACATAGACACATTCTCAATGTCGCTAGAGCTCTACGTTTCCAAGCCAACCTTCCAATTGAATTTTGGGGAGAATGTGTCATTACTGCTGGTTATTTGATAAACCGCACACCATCTTCGGTTCTCAAAGGATTAACTCCATTTGAACAGTTATATGGACATGCTCCGTCTTACAAGCATTTACGCGTCTTTGGTTGTTTGGCTTACGCGCACAATGTGAATCATCGAGGCGACAAGTTTGCTTCAAGAAGTCGGAAATGCATATTTCTTGGCTACCCTTATGGGAAAAAGGGCCGGCAACTATAT
The DNA here is from genome assembly GCA_900406425.1 of Iberis pinnata. Lineage (NCBI taxonomy): Eukaryota > Viridiplantae > Streptophyta > Magnoliopsida > Brassicales > Brassicaceae > Iberis > Iberis pinnata. The sequence goes on from OVBE01002540.1 coordinate 20,969, forward strand.
GATTTGGAAAATAAAGTGTTCTTTGTCTCAAGAGATGTAGTTTTTAATGAAGACGAGTTTCCCCTTAATCAACCAAACTCCTCTTCATCACCTTCTACACCAGACCTGATTCCCTGGTTTTTGATGCCATCTCTGTTGATGATTCACTTATACCGCCTTCACCCAACATCATTGAAAAATCAGTTGCACCTACTACGATACCTCTCCAAACAGCCACCGTAACCGATTTATTACAACCAGTTACAACAATTGACGAAGTCACTGATCCGACAACAACAGCTCCATCACGACGACAACCTGTGCCTAACACAAGACTTCCTGATTATATTGTCTGCACAGCTTCTATCTCCCCATCTCTCACACTCTCACCAACGCTCTCCAATTAGCAATCTTCAGGTATATTTTACCCTCTCTCGGCTTATGTTTCTTTGGACAGATTTTTGGCAAGCCATCAATGCTACACGCTATCTCTTGCAACAAAATCAGATCCACGTTCTTTCAAAGAAGCGATGTTACATGAGGTTTGGCGTAATGCTATGGCCAATGAGATTGAAGCCCTACACCGTAATAATACTTGGGATTTAACGCCTTTACCACATGGTAAGAAGGCTCTTGGCACCAAATGGGTGTTTACTACGAAGCTCAAATCCGATGGTTCTCTCAAACGGCACAAAGCACGGCTTGTAGTACTTGGCAATCATCAAAAAGAAGGTGTAGATTATCACGAAACTTTCTCACCGGTTGCTAAAATGACCACAGTTAGATTGTTTCTTGACTTTGCGGCGAAACAAAAACATGAGATACATCAAATGGATGTACATAATGCTTTCCTACATGGCGATTTAAAAGATGAAGTTTATATCAAGATTCCTCAGGGTTTTTCATCTCCTACCGAAACAAGAGTAGGTCTTCTACGGAAATCTCTTTACGGTCTCAAACAAGCACCTAAATGTTGGTTCTCCAAACTAGTTGATGCACTAACTCGGTATGGCTTTCGACAAACTCACTTAGATTACTCTCTTTTTGTGTTGACCACTTCTTCGTATAGTCTCAGGCTTCTTATATACGTCGATGACTTAATTATTTCTGGTGATTCATCTCATGAGATGACCAAGTTCAAAGCATACTTGTCAACATGTTTTCACATGAAGGACTTAGGTGTTCTCAAATACTTCTTGGGGTTGGAAGTGGCAAGGAATCAGGATGCAATTTATTTGTGTCAAAAGAAGTATGCCACATATATAGTTAATGACACCGGTCTCATTGGTTGTAAGCCCGCCGGATCACCCATAGATCAAAACCATCGGCTAGCCCTTGCTTCCGGTACGCCTCTTTCAAATCCGCATTCTCCGTCTTGTTGGGCGTCTCATATACCTGCTTGCTACTCGACCAGATCTTACCTATGTCGTTCATATATTATCCCAGTTTATGTAACACCCACTCGAGGAGCATTGGCGCGCTGCTCTTAAAGTCGTTCGCTATCTAAAGGGTTCACTTGGACAAGGAATCATGTTCTATGCCAACACATCTCTTCACTTGACTGGTTGGTGTGATTCCGATTGGGCTGCTTGTCCATTGACACGGAAATCGTTAACAGGCTGGTTTGTGCAGTTCGGGAATTCTCCCATCTCATGGAAAACGAAGAAACAGAATACCGTCTCTTGTTCCTCCGCCGAAGCAGAGTACCGAGCTATATATGAATGCGATAACTAAAGAACTCATTTGGATCAAACAGCTTCTACTTGACTTCGGTTATGATCATACCGATCCAATGACCATTAATTGTGATAGCCGCTATTCACATTAGTGCGAATCCGGTTTTTCATGAACGAACCAAGTACCTAGAAGTTGATTGTCACTTTGTTCGGGATGAAATTCTAAAGAGTGTCGTCAAACCTTATCATGTCTCCACTAAAGACCAACTTGCAGATATTCTCACCAAAGCTTTAGGCAAATCAGAGTTCAACAATTTTCAGTTCAAGATGGGCATTCGGGACTTACATGCTCCACCTTGAGGGGGGGGGGGTATTGAGAGGGAATTATGCAACTTTCCTAATCTGATATATTGTATAATGCTGTGCTCTCATTGGCTATTACTTAGGTTTACTTTTGTGCAATTTATAAAACCTAAAACTCTCGACAAATTGAATAGAACGGCTGATCATTTGATACAATTTGTCAAATAATTACAACTTGGAATTTTATGTAGTCTTTCCAAATTATCATTCACTGTAAAAAAAAGTGAAACTTTTATCTTCCTTCTTTTAGAATGTCATCAATGGCTTACACATCTATCCCCTGCCAACCTTTTGAAATCAAATTTTCTTTCATTCTGTACTATTATTTATATAAGAATCAATAATTCTAAACTACATTTCATTGGAGTGTGTTTGATCCCTGTATAATCTTTCTGGTGTGGTGGTTGTGAGTTTGGATCTTCTCGGTACTATTATTCTTAGTTCTCATTTGGCTCTAAACATATTTTCTTCGACTTTTTGTGATTGGGCTCGTTCAATAATCCGTTGATATTTTTTAAAAAATAAATCGCATGCATATAAATTGATAATCTGTCGGTAATTTCTTAGGAAAAACCGACGGATACCAAAAATTAATGCTGAGAGAACGGTTACAGATTTTTTTTGGAACTGGTGCACAATTAATTTTTAGCAGAAATCATTAGATTAACAACAGAAGTATCTGTCGATTTTTCTGATTAAAACTTTTTTTTCTTCATTTCACGAAAAACTATAAAAAATTGGAGGATTCTCTCTCGGATTATTTCAGGTACACAACTGAACCCAACCGATCATCCCTATCGACCCAATTCATTTACTGTAAGTGTTTTTTCGCAAAATAAACGGTTTAGTTTAGGGTTTTAGAAATTTATTGGATTCTAGGTTTCAATGGGATTTAGGATTTGTTTCATTTAGAGGGTTTGATTTAGTGTTTTAGGATTTGATAGTTTTGAGAATTGAATTTTTTAGGATTATAGAAATTCTGAGTGGATTGTTATATTTATGCGTTATGATTTATTTTAGGTTTTAGGATTGTTAGTAGTTAAGTGTGGTTTTGTAAAAATATTTTATTATTATTTGAATTTTTAATTGATTAAATTGTTTGATTCAATTGTCATGATTGCTAGAAATTTTATTGGAATGTTGAATTTTATGGTTGTTAGAATTTTTGACCGGATTATTGTATTTTAATATTAATTGTTTGAACTTGTTATTATTATTATGTTAAAATTAATATTAAACATTAATTTAAAATTAATATTAAAAATTAATTTAAAATTAATATTAAACATTAAATGAATATCAAACATTAATTTAAAATTAATATCAAACATTAATTTAAAAGAGTAATTCCTTGAAATACCATTAAAAAAGTTCAAATTCCAAAAATATCATACATTCCAAAAAGTTCAAAAAATACCACACTCCCAAATGTTCCAAAAATATCACAAACATAAAAAGTGAATTTCAAAAGATTAAAATTTTGAATTTGGGTTCACTAAATAGAGTTTAGGGTTTAGTTTGAAGGGGGTAGGATTTAGTTTTGAGGTTTTAATATTTAAATTATAAATTTTAAAGCTATTTTCAAATTTGTGGTATTTTTGGAAAAATGGTGTTATTTTTGGAACTTTTGGAAGTGTGATATTTTGGAAATATACCTAATTTTTGTGGTATTTTTGAGAATCTCCCAATTTTAAATTAACATTAACCATTAATTAAAAAATATTTAAAATAAAAAATAAAATTAATAAATAAAATTAATTTTATATTTAAATTAAGTAATTATAAAATTAATTATCAATTAAAATAAAAATTTAATTTCAAAAATCAAATATTCGAAAAAATATTAAATTGCAATAAAACTAAAGTTAAATTTTGTACCCCGCAATGTCATGAGAATAGCTCATGCTCCTTCTTTTCTATTAAGAACATTGTCTTTTTCACGTTCACTTCTCTGAACTTTACAGTTGCATATCGCTAATAGTGGTCTTTTTCTTTTTTGGATCGAAAGAAGGCTCCACGAGTATGTCACTAAACAACACAAGTATAAACTCACACTTACTAATCCAAAACCTAAAAGTAACAAATTAATCAAGTCAGAGAAGATAGCTATAGTGGAGAAAAACATAGTTGAATTTTCTATGGATCGTAAGGTTGCCTAAAGATCCATAGACAACTCAGCGTCGTTTTCATCCTGTATAGCTATATTCAATGGCTCGATGAATTTCTTCAATTTTGTTATAAGGGATGAACATTCAGATTTTCGGGTTGGATTCAGATTAAATTTCTGAGTTCGAGTTTTTTTTTGGGGTATAGGAGTTTACTACTCATATAAGACCCGAGAATTTTTAGGACGGATTCGGATCGGATTATGTTGGGTTTTGATCGGGTATTGGTAATTTTTTTAGTGAATATTTTTTAACTTTTAATATAGTGATGATTAATTAAATTAGATGCTTAAAGATTTTATGATTCATGTAAATTACGCTTACGATGGAATAATAATCACAATGAAGAAATTAGTGAAGGAGAGTGATGACATGATCAAAGAGAATGAGTTTCTTAGATTCTTGTGTTGAGAGCACACATGGCGTTATGTATACGACAGGAGTGCATTTCTACAAAGTTCATTAATTTTTTATATATATTTTAGCCCAAAAACTAGGGCCCAAATTTTGATATTGTTAAGAAAATTATGTATTCTTTAGATTCTTTTCCAATCATAAGTATTGTAAATGAATATATAAATTCAATCCAAGATCATATATTAATAAGTTGGGCCTTGTTGAGAGAGATATCTAGCATGTTTTCAAGTTCTCTAAAAATGGGACGCCGTTGTATGGTAATCTAACTTCATATAACCTTTTAAAGCATCTCGATTAGTGGGGTGTTAATGAGGTGTTTAACAATATATTTATTTATGCTAAAAATCTATGTACAAAGAAAAAAAAATGTGTCCATTAGGAGTTCTTAAAAAAGCAATCATATTTTATTATACAAACAAACTAATATTCAACAAAAAATATATATTTTTTAAAAAAGACCAATCAACAACCAACACATAAAGATGCTTAGAAATTTTTTAAAGTGCTTCCTTAAGGACCTACCCTTAGTATATTAACCATTTTTATTTATTTTAAAAGCTTAATACATTTTTAAATACATAAACACCCCATTAAACACCTCTTAAACACAACTAATGGACATGCTCTTATATATGACACTATTTTTGATTGACCAATAAAAAATAATTTCGTAATTTCACATTCTAATCAATCTCTAGCCAATATAACATTCATCTTGTAGTTATTGTAGCTAGATTCTAATTCTCACGAAATATGAGAGTAATGATATATAAGGTTGTTTTAAAAAAGGATAATAAAAAACGCATCATTTTTAAAAAATTATAAATCAATAGCACTATATAAAATTATATATTCACATTTGAAAGATTAACAACATACTAAAAGATTTAGACGCTCAATTAGACGTTGCTTATACGCTATGCGTTCGATAAACGTAACTATTTTACTATGTGTGGCTACTTATGTGGTTACAAAAAATAAGATGTTTGGACATCACATAATTCATCTGGATGTTGCGTAGGTGCCCACACGGAACTGTATAGTTGTCCATATTTTTTTTTCCAAAATGATGTAGTTTTGACCAATTTACAGTTTTATATTTTTAATCAAAATAATAGTTTTAGTGAACTTTAAACAACGTTGTTAACATAAGAAAACACTAAATTTTCAACAAAATACTCGTTTCTTCTTTTTTCAAAATAACACAAAACAACGTATAAGAAAGTGTTATTCAATTTTTAGAATTTATATTACCATTTATTAGTTAATTATTGAGAGATTTACAAAAATACCACAAAAACTAGGTATATTCCAAAAATATAACACATTCCCAAATTATTCAAAAATACCACAAAATATTTTTGTTTCGAAAATACCATAAATTTCAAAAAGCGTTAAAGCTTCAAATTTAAACTCTAAATCTCCAAAACCACAGCCCACCCCCTTCAAAACTAAACCCTAAACTCTATGAGAAGTCAAACTCAAATTTTTTAATTCTAAGCCCTTGAAACTCAATTTTAAATTTGTGATATTTTAGAGAAAAATATTTTAATGTTGTTTTTGAAAGAATTGAGAGTGTGTAGTATTTTTGGAACATGAACTTCTTTTTGCGGTATTTCGTAGAATTCCTCTTAATTTTGTAATTAAAATATAACATATGATATTATATATTACAAATATATATACTTATAAAACTATATATCCGCCTAAGTTCCGCCTAGACATTTGCGGGTATGTTTAGGCGCTAGGCGCTGATTCACCGCCTAGGTAACACATATCGCATTTTATAACATTGGACATTAATAATAAAAAAATCGCAATGTTGTAAAATACAACTTTAGTAAAGAGACATCCTTTGGAACCATTTTCTATAATTAAATAAAAGAGTTTTTTCCCCTATGTTTGTGGAATTAACCTTTTAAAAACAAAAATTCAATTTATGACTAATATGATATTGTCTTTATCCATATCTATCTATATTCCTACAATATCTCTTATAAAATATTCAATATTAACTATATCTAATTTTTTACAAAAAATTTTAAACAATGTTTCTTTTCTTTATCTGTGTTTTTTTTCTTCTCCTTCAGTATCTAAGTTTCTCTAAACATATATCGATAAGAATCATTTATCAAAAATCACAAAGAAAAACATCAAGTAGAGATCAAAGTTGACATATAAGGTAAGTTCTTATATGTGCAGATTTGTTTTTATCTCTTTTGTTAATGTTTTGATATATAAAGGTGACATTGTTTAGTTTCTTATCACATAATTTATCTCTTACTTGTTTACCTATCACATAAAAGATATTGGTAGTGTTATTTTTTTCTTATTGTAGTTTTTTGAAATGATCTCTTAGATTCTAGTGATTTTTTTATGGAAAAACAAAATTAATGTTTGAGTTATTTGATTTGTGATTTTTAGGAAGAAGAAGTCTCCTGAAAAATCTATTCTAGAATATAAAGTCTTCTAGAAATTCTAATCTAAAATACGACGTGTTCTGGAAAATCTATTCTAGAATTCTATAATATGACTTGTTCTGGAATAAATTTCTATTGTATCCACTTATTCTGAAATATATTTTCTAGAATACAAAATACGCAGTATAGAATAGCAATTCTAGAATATTCACATTTCAAAATTCATAATCCTGGAATAAATTTTCTACGTTACTCTGAAAAGTATTATGAAATATCTAGTATAGATGTAGAATGTGAAATATCTTTAAAAACTAATCTTGATTGTTATTTGGCAGGATAATATGATACACGTATATGTGATGTGGTATATGGAGGTTGTTTGACAATAGTTGTTGGAGATTCATCAGTGATAAGGAGAAATATGATAGAATGATTGGGTTAGAATCTCATTCTACTTTGCAAGAGATGAAGACAAAAGTTGTAGAAGACTTCAATATGGATTTGGGTACGAGCAATTTGGAAATTAGTTACTCCCCTTTTGGGTTGGTTGATTACTTAGAATCTCCACCAGTAATTGTCACAAATGATCGTCAAGTTAAACATTTGTTTGGATTTTTTAAAAAAGAGAATGCGATGCATTTGTGTGTGACATTTAAACGTAGTAGTGATGATCAAAAGAGAAGGATGAAATTTGATTTGAATAAACCGCCAGAGTATTCAATATGCGCTATGAAGTATAACTTTGATTATAGAGTTGCAAATCTTGTACTCATTTTTGGTATTTACGGTGCAAAGATCAGTTTCATAATTGGACAATTTGTGCAGAGTGTCTACTTGGATCATCATATTTTTGAATCAACAAGTATGTTGCTGAACATACATGTGCTTCTTCAAAAAAATTGGCCATATTATTATGAAAAAGTATAAAGGATTAAAAGAATGGCCCAAGCCAAATGACATGATTAATATGTTACATATAGACCATGGAGCAGAGCTTTTTATTCCAAAGCATGGGAAGCCCGTGAGTATGTTGTTAACACTTTTAGGGGTATGCCAGAGAAGAGTTTCATTAAAATACCAAAATACTCGAATCTTCTTAAAGAAGCTAATCTAGGTACATATACTAATTACGAGTTAGACGAGGGTGGTAGATTCAGATATCTATTTATTTCTTTTGTTCAAAGTGTCAGAGGGTCTTACAAGGCAATTCAAAAGGTTATTGTGGTTGATGAGACCTTTTTGAAGAGCAAATATAAAGGAGTATTGCTTGTTGCGACAACTATTGATGGTAACTCTAATTTATATCCAATTACGTTTGGGATTGTTGATTCAGAGAACAATCACTTGTGGGAGTGGTTTTTGATGCAATTAACAAATGTTATAGCATATGAGAAAGAGTTGGATTTTCTGTTTGACAGACATGTCTCCGTTGCTAAGTCACTTTGTAAGATTTATCCACTATCTAGCCATGAAATTTGTATCCACAGACATGTCTCCATTCCTTAAAATTCACTTTTTATTTTTATGGTATTTATGAGAAAAAAAAATTAATGATATTTTAAAACTTTTGGGAGTATGTGGTATTTTTAAAATTTGAACATCTTTTAGTGGTATTTCAAGGAATTCCTCTAAATATAAAGAACTATTGTTATCTCACTAAGCAAACATTCGGTATAGCTTCGGAAAATAAAATAAACAATATGATTTTTTTTTCGGTTTTTGTGTTTTTTTTGTCAACAAACATTATGATTTTCTTCAATAGTTTATTGATTAGAGAAAAAAATTATGGTAAAAATGTCAATTCATCTGTATTACTCTTAAATTTTACAATTTATCAGTTTTTAATGTTTAGTGTAATATTTTAAGTGGAAAAATCCACTTTTACGCTGGAATTTGGTCCTTCACAAAAGAGTTGAGTAATATTTTTCACTAACTTTTATTCTACCTCTATTTTTTTTATTCCATTAGATTTTTGTAAGCATTACCATTTGCACCCATTGTATTTTGGTACATACAATTTTTGTTGAAAATAGGATGTATATCTTTTTCTATACCAAAGTTGTTGTTGTTATTTTTTCATTAATATTTTGGTTAGAGTTTGTTGGGCCAGGGTTTAGCACCCCTCAAAGGCCCAATCAGAATTAAGCCTAAGTATGTGATAGGCCCATTAATTGCATGCTTCATTCGACCAGGTGGTGACACCTGT
>OVBE01002541.1:0-30194 GCA_900406425.1 Iberis pinnata
TGATTTTTAATATTATTCCGAAAATGTTTTGAATTGGTAAAGTTCCGATTATTGTGTGTACTATACTCCTTCCGTTCCTAAATGCTTAAGTTTTAGATTTTTCACACATATTAACAAAACTAACATTTATTTTTTTCTAATACTTACTCATTAGTTTAATAACACTAATTAAATATCATCTTTCTCCATTTACTATTAGTTAAAAATAAAAGTAAAGTCAATAGTTGTCAAGTGCGATTTCCAATACCATAAATATATATTAACTTTAATTTAAAACATCAAATATCTAAATATATACATTTAAGGATTCATTTTTAAAAAATGCTTAGCGGAAATTAGAGAATATACAATAATCAAATTTGATTATAACTAGTGGTAGAAGATTAGTATGTCCTTTCTTCTCAATCCTAGATAGGATGAAATCCCTAATATTCCTCTCTAATAGCTTTTGATAAGAGTCTTGGGGAACATTGAGAGTCAATTGTGTAGGTGGTTATTTCTCTCCTTCGAGAAATAGTAGACAAATAAGTACGCAACTAGATGTCCTAGTATGAAGTTTTTGAGACGCCTGTTGTGTTTTAAATACGAAGCATGGTCATTTAACTTCAATAGAGTGTTTTTTCTTGGAGTATGAAGTTTATTTATTAATTAATTTATTGGCTTTGAAAGGTGTAGTCTTTATTGGTTTGTGTATTCATAAGATGCTCAACACATAAACAAATAAGAACATGAAAAAGCTACTTATACATTTTATGTATTCCAAGACAAGCTACCGGTTTCACTAGTAAGCCATTTTCAAAGCGTTGATATTTTATTGTAGTCAAATCTGTTGTATGAATGAATTAGAATTGGAAGTTTGATATTTTATTTTAGGATAAAGGCAGAGGAATCGAGAATCATATCTCGAGTTGTTCGACAAAGCTACTGCAATTCATTTTTGCAATAAATTTGTTGTAACTAATGTCTGCAATTTGTTTATGTCCCTGCTAGTATCGTTTAAAAAACTCAACACATAAGCATTAAACTAGCATTAATCCAAAACAAAACAAATAATCTCATGTTTACAAATACAAAAACATTAAACTAGTATTAATCCAATAAAACACAAATACTCTGATGTTATTACAACACAAATAAAACATAAAGAAAGCAATATAAAAATGCAAATAACCAAATGACACAAACCAAAATGCATACTCAATTGATAATCTTCTGGCAAGCCTATGACAAAGCTCCAATGAAGCAAACAATCAAACACAATTTCTTTATTCCAAACCTGATTTCAGACTTTATCTTTTCATCCATCTTCAGTTTAATATCATTCTTAATCTTGCTTTGAAGCTTCAAGTTCTCCTGCATCTCACTCTTCAAATGTTTAACATCTTCAGCCAACCGCATAACCTTCCCATCAACCATTTGTATCTTTTCAACTATAGCTTCGTCTACCCATTTGAATAGATGCTCCTCCATTTTTCTCTGCCAAAAGATTAAGAAGAAAACTAATCAGTGATGTGTATTGCATTCACGTAGAAAACATACTAAGCTAGTTTCTTATTGTTGTTGTTTAGTGAATCAAAATCCTCTACACAAGAAACATAAACAACATAAATGTAATCGACGAACTCCATTGCTGTAAACCATAAACAACATTATCTCCACTATTAAAAGAATCAGAACACCATAACATCCTAAGCTAGTTTCATCGACTTTGTGCAATGATTCAGTTAGTACAAGATTTTATGTATGGGAACATTTTGTGCAATGATATTTTCTTTTTTTTCCAACACTGGTCCACCTTGGATTTGCTTGGTATCTAGTTCAGTTGTCTAAGTAAGTTTATCAATCCTAATTGTCTCCTAAAAAATATTATAATTCCATAAAGTTACATACTATTGTTATAGATTCCTTGTGTTACTATTTTCAAATGTTTGAATCTTAGGATAGTGTACGTATTCTAGAAATATCTTGGATGTCTTTGATGTAACGCAAAGTCAATAAGGAAAATGTGAAATTTGTGTATAAGCCAAACTCACAAAAACTCCATCTCCTAAAGTTCAAAGGACTACCGAACCTTTGGGTTTAATCCATACATATTTATGTGATCTGAAATATATACAAACTCGAAGCGGTAAAAAGTATTTTCTGACATTCATAGATTGTAGCACAAGATATTTTTATGTATATCTCTTGTCAAAATTCAAAGAATATAAACTCGAAGTTGAGAATCAACTTGGTATAACTATTAAAGTAGTGTGAAGTGATAGAGGATGCGAGTATGGTGGTCCCTTTAATGATTTATTCAAAGAACATGAGATCATACATCAAACTACCGTCCTTACTACCCTGAATCTAATAGGATTGCAGAACGTAAAAATCGCACTCTTGAAGAGATGATGAATGCTATATTGCAAGAATCTGGGTTACCCCAGTCAATGTGGGGGGGGGGGAAGCTTTGCTTACTACAAATATCATTTTGAACAAAATACCAAATAAGAAAATAGCAGAACACCTTATTAACTTTGGACAGGTAATGTACCATCGTACAAATACCTCAAAGTGTGGGGGTGCCTTGCAAATGTTGTTGTACCACCTCCGAAAAAGGTCACTGTTGGACCTAAAACTTGTGTTTTAAAATTAGCAGTGTGAAGTTAAACCGATTTAAACATGTTGACTCTGATTAATAATAGTCAAAATCGATTTATGGTTAGGGTTCTCTCATTTTTTATAAGTGAGCTTAGGTGTTTCAGAGAAGATGAATACAATTTACCAAAATCAGAACAAAATCAAAGCAAAGTCAAACATAAGAAGATGACTCAACGATATGAGTCTGCGTTTGGCTAATTCTGAGTTTGTGAGAGACGATACTTAAGCTTCTGTTGATGGTTAGGAGGTGGATGAAGACGATTTACCAAGTCGATTTGAGTATGAAATAAATGAGCTTTTCGCTGATTTAGTTGATGAGAAACCCACATATTGCAATGTGATTCCGGATAGTGACGCCGAAGAAGAAGATGACTTCGTATTAAGGGACAGAAAGATGCGAGGTAAGGGTGATGATAAGTTAGCTTTAGGAGCTTTGTTTTATAGTGGGTTTGAATTCAATGAAGTTGTGTTAGAATATGCATTACGGACTAGATTGAATATAGTGCAGGATATATGAGATAGGGATAAACTTAGCTTTAAGTGTGGTGTAGGTGGAAAGTGTAAATAGAGAGTGTATTGCTCCTATGATAAGCCTTCACAAAAATGGTTAGTGAAGACATGGTATGGACATCACAATTGCACTCCAAATGGGAAATGCAAGATGCTCACAAATCTAGTTATTGGAAGGTTATTCATGGATAAATTAAGGTAATGCTGAGATGATGTCGGAGGAAATTCAGAAGTTAGTTAAAGATACACGAAAAATAGTGAGCACCAGAAATCAATGCCAAAGAGGGAGGTTGCTTGCTCTGAAATGGCTTGAGAAGGAGTATGCGGAGCAGCTTAGTCATTTGTGTGGATATGTGCAAGAAATACTATGTTCAAGTTGTTTTGTAGAGACTGTACCAAATTCAGCTGGTGAGGATGTCTTCGATAGATTATATGTTTGTTTTTATGAGATAAGAGGAATTGGAGAGCTTATTGCAGACCAATAATTGGCATTGATGGTACATTCTTAAAGGTTGCTGTAAAAAGTGTCTTACTTGTCGTTGTTGGTCATGATCCCAACAACCAAATCTATCCAATAGCTTAGGCAATTGTGCAATCAGAAAATACTGATAATTGGTTGTGGTTTGTAAAATAATTGAAATATGATCTTGTTATGGCAGATGGAAAAGAGTTTGTTATCATTTCAGACAGATCAAAAGTAAGGAATCTGGTTTTTATTCAATATTTATCTGGTTTTATTCAATTTGATTTTTATTTAATATGCTTCTATGCTTTTGTTAAGGGCCTCATCAGTGTTGTCCAAGAGGAGTTACCACAAGTTGAACATATGATGTGTGTGAAGCATATTGTAAAAAACTTGGAAAAAAGACATAAGAAGAAGGACTTCTTGAAACCAATGGTATAGAGATTATCAAGGAGCTACAATGAAACAAAGTATAAGAAGAATTTGAGAAAGATCACATACTACGACCTCTCACTATATGAAGATATTATGAGAGAGAATCCAAAATCATGGTGCAAGCCATTCTTCAAGGAAGGTAGATGTTGTGAGAATGTAGACAACAATACTACAGAGTCATTCAATGCAACGATCACAGAGGTAAGTGATATTACTCGGTTTTAATGCATAATATTGGACATTTATGTTTGCTATTATGCATTATTCTGAGTGTTTTCATTGCATATTTGGTAGATTTTCATTATTCTAGGTGTTCGGGTCGAATCAGAGCAAAACGATGCATTTAAGGAGATTCTAGAAGTTTTCAGAAGATTGAAGAGATTGAAGAAGAAGTTCACGATCGGGTATGTGTGATGCTCAATCGGGAAAAAGTCCCTAGAAAATCCGAAGATTGAAGATCGATCGAACAAGAAGTTATAGTCGAGCAAAAATGTGAACTGCCTGATCGGGCAACCACCTGCTCGATCGGGCACTTTCCCCGAAGAAGAATTGAAGTTTTCTTAATTTTGCAATCAAGTCCTCAATCCTATCCAAGTTTTCCATATTTATTATTTTACTTTTTAGCCTATAAATACATTGTGTTTTAGGCCTTTAGAACTTAAGCTTTATTTTATTTTCCTGAGAGAATTACTAAGGAAGAGGAGATTCAACATGTATTTGGAGAAGATTTCTAAACCCTTTCTAATATATCTATATCTAATTTAAATATGTGTTCTTCTTTGAGATTGAATTGTGTTTACATGACAATATTTGAGTAGTTCCATAGTTAGGTTTTAGGGTTTCCTAGGGAAATCAGAGTTTGATTGTTAGATTTGTCACAAGGGGATAATAATTTTTAGGTTCTTAGTCTAGACTTGTTATTAATGCATGAATTATATTGGCCATATAGTTTATCGATATTAGACTGATAAACGCAAAGAGATTTGGTTTAAAATTTAGATCTAGTCTAGATGAATAAGTGATTTTGCTTGCGAGAGTATTGTCTTGATTCCTTATGAACAATTGAATATGATCTTTAATGCATGTTCTATTATTTAAAAGACGGCGAGAGTTTTTCTCTGATAATTTGAGCATAAGGTTTAGTACTCCGAGAGGAGACTATTCCATATATACATTTCATGTTGAGAACTATTTTAAAAAAAAATCCCTGCATGATAAATTGACTTTCAATCCTGATTATCTGACGCTTTTATTCTATAAGTTTAAACCGTTTTAATTTACCGTTTTGATCACAATCAATCTTATTATTTCTCCTTTAGCTTGATTTGAATTGAAACTGATTTGTGTACTATTCTGGTCTCTGTGGATTCGATACCCTATATATGCTACATTGAACTGTTCTCTGCAATAATAGTTTAGGATTAAATTCATGAGGTATCAGAATTTTGGCGCCGTTGCCGGGGACCAATAGTGCCTTTTTAAGTTTCTTATTAGAATCTCGTCTAAAATTTTATTTTCCAGTACTCATCTCGTTCTTTTCTACTTGTTTTTGTTTTACAGGTTTATGATCAGAAGATCTGACAAATCTTCTGCATTGCTAAACCTCAGTAACTTGGAAATTTCTAGGATCAAACACTCACACCGGAATGCAAAGAAAGACGCAAGCTCATATAATTTAATGGTTAGGAACGTTTATCATGTCATTACGGTCGAACCCCAAGGTTAAAGACCTCAACCTGCTCTTGGACTCAACCAACTCATTAACCAAGCGCAAGGTGATGGTAACGACAATCCAGTGCCACCATGCCAATAAGGAGCTAATAACAACCAAGCTCCACCAGGGAACCCCAATCCTCAGAACGCTCAAAACATAGATGCAAGGCACTTTGTCTTGTATGGAGATCAGGAGAGAGTTTATATGTTCAATGCTTAGAACCCACCTCTAGTTGGTTCATACAAAAATCCTCAAGAATACTATGCTAACAGGAACCTCATCCAACCCCCTAAACCTCAGCGAAGAGAATATCAATTCCCTATCCAGCTAGTTCAGATGATCCGTAACCACCAATTCAGTGGTCTACCAAGTGAGCACCCAATGGATCATATTGACGTTTTTGAGGATATCTGAAGCACCATTAAAATCAATGGAGTGACCAGCAATTTCATGCATTGCAGTCTATTCCGTCACTCTTTAGCTGAACGAGCACTTCGCTGGTTGAAGTCTCTACCTGCTGGATCCATAGTAACCTGGGATGATTGCAAAGCCAGGTTCATAAATCAGTTTTTCACTACCACCAGGACTAACACCTTTAGGAACAAGATCTCTTCCTTTTCACAAACTTCTGTGGAATCATTCTATGAATCTTGGGAACGATTCAAAGAGTTGCTTCGTGATTGTCCACACCACAATTTCTCAGATGTAAGTCTCCTCAATGTCTTTTATAGAGGAATTGAACAGAAGTATCAACTGTCCTTAGATACAGCAAGCGATGGAGACTTTATGCAGAAATCAGTTCCTGATGCTTATTGTTTAATAGAGAATCTGGCAGCTAGTAATAGCAATCATTTCCCTGAGTTTGATCGCATAACAAAGGTACTAGTATTGGCTTCTAACTTAGAACTTTCAGAATTGAAAGGAGAATTCTCAGAGATGAAAAGACTAATCACTCAGCTTCTAAAAGGTCAAAATCAAAAACAAGTTAGTGCTATAGAAGATTCTGAAGTTGATTGCTTTGCAGTTCAAGAACAGAATACTAGTGGAGTTGAAAAGGAAGTGAGTTACATCAATGTTCAAGGTCAAAGGGTGTACAATCAAGGGTATAATCAAGGATTTTAACAAGACTCATCCCAACTTATCTTGGAGAAATACAAATGTTGAGAACCCCCAAGATCAATATTATCCACAGCAACAGAAACCATTTGTGCAGAATTCTAATTCAGGCGATTTTCAGCAAACCTCTCAGACTGTATTTCAACAAGCTCAACTGCCACCAAGTAATTCAGTTGAGATGATGTTTAAGAAACTGCTGTAAGGACAACAACAGTTCCAAACATCGATCCAAGGAGAAGTGAAAGAGCTGAATCAAAAGTTTGAAGCACTATCGACTCATGTGAAGCGTTTAGATGTGCAAGTTGCTCAAACTTCTGAAGCTGTGAAAAAACAAAGCTGGTGTCTTTCATGGGAAAGCTGAGGAGAATCCAAAGGGGTATTGCAAGACCTTGATTGGGAATTTAGAAGAAAAATCTGGTGATTTGGGAAAAGCTTCATATTTTGAGAACTTGGAAAAAGATGCAGGAGAATCTGCCTGATCGAGCAGCCCTTGCCCGATCCGGAAAATCATATCCGACACAACAGATCGATCAGGCAATGCTAGCCCGATCGTTCAAAGTGATCCAAAATTTCCAGGGATATATGCTCGATCGAGCACACCTCGTGCCCAATCGGGCAGTTTCGTCGGACCAAAAATAGAGAGTTTTGCCCGATCGGGCATCACTTGCCCGATCGAGCAGAACTTCCTGGAACCGAAAATTTCTGAAATCACCTATAAGCCAAGAATTCCTTATCCGGTGCAACCTAAAAGGCCCATATCAGAGTTTAAAGTTGATGAGATGATTGGGAAGCCGCCAAATCAACTTAAGAAGCTTCATAAGATACAAGAACCAAGGGAGTTCTTAGTTCCTTGTTCAATCAATGGAGTGCAATTCACAGATTCTCTCTATGATACTGGAGCTAATGTGAGCGTGATGTCAATGACTGTTGCAGAACGATTAGGACTATCAGGTATCAAACCATCTCACATGACTTTCACGTTTGCTAGTGATTATACTGTCTCTTCCAGTGGCTTTGTCTCAGATCTATTGGTACAAGTTGGAAATTGCTTAGTTCCGGTTGATTTCCACATCCTGGAGATGAATGAGCATCCACATGAGCCATTGATTCTTGGGAGACCCTTTCTTGCAACTGTAGAAGATGTTGTTGATCTATCCAATCGGCGAATATCTTTGAAAAATATCAAGAAACGGGTTTTCTATCCAGCGATTCCTTCAAAGGGGATCATTAGGCTAACTGTGGTGAAAGAAGTAGAGATGAAGAATGAAGTTCATAATGAACCGGATCCTAAGTTTGTAGCTGCTGAAGTCTTACACAAAGAGCCTCCAAATTCAACAAGGAATGACAATTCCAAGGTAAAGGAGAAAGTGAAAGTGAAACCAAAGCAGGTAAAGAGAGAGTCTCAAGTAGCTTTGATCCCTCAAGCAGTGGTTGGTGATACAATTGACTACAAGGTGAAAAACAAAGGGTTCTCAAAATCCTTTTCGAAGTTTAGAGTTTTACTCACCCCAGAGTTCAAAGAGAAAGGGATTGAGATTGCAAAAGATATGATGGGTAAGATTATGAAGTTAAAGATGTCAGGATTTGGAGCTTGTTATGGAACATCTCTGGATGTCGATTCCATTCCTACTTAGAGGTAAAAACCGTCAAGCTAAGTGACGTTAAACAAAACGCTAAGTGGGAGGCAACCCACTATATTTAGAGTCTAGTTTAATTTTTTTTCAAATTTTGAGTCAGTCCTAACCTACTTATGTTTAGTTTTGAGTTTAAAGTGTTTCATGTTATTACTGGTGAAAGTTTCTTCAGGACATTCCGGGTTATTTCTTCTATTATCATTACTCATCCTTTTCACTTAAATTGTTGGTTGTTAGAATGGTTTCTCTCTTGATTCTTGCTAATTCTGATTAGTATTGCTTAGATCATTGCTCACCATTCACCATCATTCTTTTGTTTTGACTTGGGTTGATTTTAGATTCATGATTGATTGTGTTTTCTTATTAAGTAATTCTTGATTCTTGCTAATTATAATTAGTATTGCTTGATCATTGCTGTTTACTTACCAATTGATGGTGTGATACTGGATTGATTGTTGTTAACTGTTTTGAATGATGCCTCTATTATATATTCTTGCTGATTTTTTATTAGTATTGCTCGATCATAATGCCTTAATGGTTTCTCTTTCAGGTGATTCTTGTTAGTTTTTGTAAAAAAGTTATCATTGCTCAAATCGTTGTTCAACCATTACTTACACTTCTCTTAAGTGTTTGTTCTTTTTGCAGGCATAGAGAATGAGGTATAGGAGTTCAGAACAGGTTTAGGAACAATTCACCTTTAGTATACCTCTTTCCCTTGAACTCATATATACTATAGTATTATCTACTTTCATCATTACAGACCTCTCTATTGATCCTGGTTACTTCTATGCCTTCTCTTGGATTTATTTTAACACCGGGACGGTGTGAAGTAAGTCTGTGGGAGGGTGTAATGATACTAACTACATTTTGATGTTTTGTCTTTTTGGTGAAAATTATCAAAAAAATTTTTTTTATCTAGCTGAGTCTATCGAGTCGAAGGAACCATGATCAAAATCAATGATGATAATTAACCAAGTGTGGGTATGGTTTTAGATCTTTCTAGATTACTGACTTAGATTAATTGCTTATATTAGGATTGGAATCCCATTACTGATTTCTTGTTTCTGAAAGTTCTGGTCTTTAAAGTTATTGATGATTTGATGCTAGCTCTGCCATGATAGGACTTAATCTGAATTTGAATTATTCTTGTCTATGGTGTTGATTTACTCTGAGAATTAGGTACTTTGCTCTTCAGTGTTCTGTAAAACCGACAAGTTCTTCCTATACGGTCCGGGTCCTTTCTCTTTCTCCCTTCAGAAAACTAAAAAAAACCGGTTTCGAAAAATTGTGAAAGCGTGACCTAGAAGTTCATAGTCATTGTCGGGCGGCTGAAAAGCAGTAAGAATCATGAAAACGCAGAAAAGTGCGAACATGAAAAATAAAAAAAGAAAAAAAAGAAAGAAAACGCAGAAAAGTGTGAATCTTTATAAAAAAAAGAAGTGAGAAAGGAGGAAAAAGGATGAAGACTGGAAGTCGGTTGATGCTCTGTTTGGTATGAGCATTTCGATAGAAGAGGTACTTGAGTAAACTGATTGATATACCATATGTGAGTATGCATGTATCTGAACTTAAATGAATCTAAAGAGCTGGTTGATATGATTTGATACTTGATTGATTCGGGATTTAAAGTAGGAAACAGCTTATTAGTTTAGTGGTGGTAAACAGTTTAGTCTAAGTAGTTGTTTGAGATTGGTGTCTTTTGGGATTTGAAACTGTGCTTATGGTTGTTAAGATTTTTTGAGTTTGTGTGGTCCATTTCAAACCTCTTCTCCAGATTGAATCTTGCTTTACTTGAGGACAAGCAAACATCTAAGTCTGGGGGAGTTGATATTACTCGGTTTTAATGCATAATAGTGGGCATTTATGTTTCCTATTATGCATTATTCCGAGTGTTTTCATTGCATATTTGGTAGATTTTCAGTTTTCTAGGTGTTCGGGTCGAATCAGAGCAAAACGATGCATTTCAGGAGATTTCTGAAGTTTTCATAAGATTTCCGAGATTGAAGAAAAAGTGCACGATCGGGCATGTGTGATGCCCGATCGGGCAAAAGTCCATGGAAAATCCAAAGATTGAAGATTGATCGAGCAAGAAGTTATAGTCGAGAAAAAATGTGAACTGCCCGATCGGGCAACCACTTGCTCGATCGGGCACTTTCCCCGAAGAAGAATTGAAGTTTCCAAACTTTGCAATCAAGTCCTCAAGCCTATCCAAGTTTTCTATATTTATTATTTTACTTTTTTAGCCTATAAATACATTGTGTTTTAGGCCTTTAGAACTTAAGCTTTATTTTATTTTCCTGAGAGAATTACTAAGGGAGAGGATATTCAACTTGTATTTGGAGAAGATTTATGAACCATTTCTAATATATCTATATCTAATTTAAATATGTGTTCTTCTTTGAGATTGAGTTGTGTTTACATGACAATGTCTGAGTAGTTTCATAGTTAGGTTTTAGGGTTTCCTAGGGAAATCAGGGTTTGGTTGTTAGATTTGTCACAAGGGGATAATAATTGTTACGTTCTTAGTCTAGATTTGTTATTAATGCGTGAATTAGATTGGCCATCTAGTTTATCGATATTAGACTGATAAACGCAAAGAGATTTGGTTTAGAAGTTGGATCTAGTCTAGATGAATAATTGATTTTGCTTGCGAGAGTATTGTCTTGATTGCTTATGAACAATTGAATATGATCTTTAATGCATGTTCTATTATTTAAAAGACGGCGAGAGTTTGTATCTGATAATTTGAGCATAGGGTTTAGTACTCCGAGAGGAGACTATTCCAAATTTGTCTTTCATGTTGAGAACTATTTTCAATGAAAATCCCTGCATGATAAATTGACTTTCAATCCTGATTACATGTGGTTTCCCTAATGCCTGACACTTTTATTCTATAAGTTTAAACCGTTTTAATTCACCTTTTTGATCACCATTAACCTTATTATTCCTGCTTTAGCTTGATTTGAATTGAAACTGATTCGTATACTATTCTGGTCTCTGTGGATTCGATACTCTATCTATGCTACATTGAACTGTTCTCTGCAATAATAGTTTATGATTAAATTCAAGACCTATCAGCAAGGCAAAGGCTTTATTTCCCATGTTAGAAACAATGAGAAGACAGATCATGCAAAGAATTAGCAAGAGAAATGTGAAATCGCAAAATCATGAAGGTATGTGTTCTAAGTATGTTATTAAAATTTTGCTTCTACAAAAGGAACATGTAGATAAATGCAAGACATTTACTGCAACTAAAGGTATATATGAGGTTCAGTTGAAGGGTAACTCATACAATGTTAACTTGAGAAGGAAACTGCGTACCTGTGGTAAATGGCAAGTGACAAGAATCCCATGTGAGCATGCTTATGGGGCTATGCTTGATGATGGAGTGAATTTAGAAGAAAATGTGTCTCTTTTTTTCAAGTTTTATGTGGACAGAACTCTATAGCACCAACATAAAGCATGTTAAAGGTCCCAAGTTCTGGATGAAGAATGACTATCAATTAATTGTTGCTCCTCCAGAACTAGTGCTTCCTGGAAGAAATAAAAAGAAGAAGACAACTCCTAGAATGAAAGGTAAGCATGAGTCACCAAAGAAGAAAAATAACATTCAAAAAGAAAAACTTATCAGAGAAGGACGGATTGTACATTGCTCTTCATGTGGAGAAGCTGGTCACAATGTTGCAGGTTGCCATGTACACCAAAAAAAAGGCAAAATACACAAGAGGTTAGTCTATTAAATTTGCCAATTGTTGCTTGCAAAATGTGTGATACGATGGTGCGTATTGTATGTGTACTACACTACTACATAAGATTTTTTGTATGTTTCAGGCTGAATCTTCTAGCCAAGTAGTTGATATGATGTTGTTGTCTCAGTCTATTCGAACTAGCCAAGGAAGCATTATTCGATGATGAACTTTGAAGGTTTTGGTCGATGTTTGTTTCCGGTTTTTTATTGTTGATGAGTCTTTTGTGTAATTAAACTAGCCAAGAAAACATCATATGATGATGAACTTTTAAGGCTGTTTTTGATTTTTTTATTTTTGAGAAGTTCGTTGTGTTTTAAACATGAAGCATGGTCATTTAACTTCGATTGAGTGTTTTTTTCTTTGAGTATGAAGTTTATTTATTAACTAATTTATTGGCTTTGAAAGGTATAGTATCTATTGGTTTGTGCATTCAAAAGATGCTCAACACATAAACAAATAAGAACATGACAAAAGCTAGTTACACATTTCATGTATTCCAAGACAAGCTGCAAGTTTGACTATTAAACCATTTTCAAAGCTTTGATATTTTATTGTAGTCAAATTTGTTGTATGAATGGATTAGAATTGGAAGTTTGATATTTTATTTTAGGATAAAGGCGGAGGAATCGAGAATCATATCTCGAGTTATTCGACAAAGCTACTGCAATTCGTTTCTGCAATAAATTTGTTGTAACTAATGTCTGCAATTTGTTTATGTCCCTACTAGCATCGTTTAAAAGATACTCAACACATAAGCATTAAACTAGCATTAATCCAAAACAACACAAATAATCTCATGTTTACAAATACAAAAGCATTAAACTAGTATTAATCCAAGAAAACACAAAGACTCTGATGTTCTTACAACACAAATAAAACATAAAGAAAGCAATAAAAAGTGCAAATAACCAAATGACACAAACCAAAATGCATAATCAATTGATAATTTTTCTGGCAAACCCATGACAAAGCTCCAATGAAGCAAAAAACCAAACACAATTTCTTCATTCCAAACCCGATTTCAGACTTTATCTTTTCATCCATCTTCAGTTCAATAGCATCCTTAATCTTGCTTTGAAGCTTCAAGTTCTCCTACATCTCACTCTTCAAATGTTTAACATCTTCAGCTAACCGCATAACCTTCCCATCAACCATTTGTATCTCTTCCGCTATAGCTTCGTCTACCCATTTGAATAGATGCTCCTCCATTTTTCTCTGCCAAACAATTAAGAAGAAAACTAATCAATGATGTGTATTGCATTCACGTAGAAAACATACTAAGCTAGTTTCTTATTGTTTTTGTTTAGTGAATCGAAATCCTCTACACAAGAAACATAAACAGCATAAATGTAATCGACGAACTCCATTGCTGTAGAAACAACATTATCTCCACTATAACTCAAAGAATCTAAACACCATTACATCTTAAGCTAGTTTCATCGACTTTTACCTGTAATGCTACCTCACATCTATAAAATATTCGATATGTATTATCTTCAGTCTTTGAAATGTAAGTTATAATCTGCTCTCCACACCAACATTTGATTGGAATCACATTCGGTGTTCTTCGCGAAGAGGTTCGAGTAGAAACTGATGATGAATTACTAGTAGATTATCTATCGTCTAAACGTTTATTACTTGAACTCTGACTCATCTTAAATAAATGAGAGAACCTTAACCATAAATCAATTTTGACTATTATTAATCAGAGTCAACATGTTTAAATTGGTTTAATCGGTTTAACTTCACACCGCTGATTTTAAAACGCAGATTAGTAATAATGAATTGCAATTAGTCTGATTAATTAATTTGGGGGAATAAATAGAAACGAGAAGTCTCGAGGGTTTATGACTTATAATACAAGTTCGTGTAATTAAGTTGAACTGTAAAATTCAAAAGGAACTAGTTTGGATGGTAGAAGTTGGGGAGGGGGGGGGGGAATCGACCACCCTAACTAAAAATTAAAAAAAGTCAAAACAATTTTTGGGCTTCATCTTAGTCCAGATTAGTATATGTATCTCCCTCAACTTTTACCTAAACCTAGGCATGGGCATAATAAATCGAAACCAAAAATCCAAACGGAAACCAAACCAGAAAATCAAATCCGAAACTGAACCAGTCATAGGAAGAAACCCGAATGGATTTTTATTTTTACAATTTTTGGTTTTTGCGATAAACCAAACCGAATTAAACCAAAATAAGAAAACTAACCCTAAATCCCTATTCTAAGAGGAGATGCGCCATTCTCTCCTTCATTTTCTCCCTTTATGTTTAGTCTTTTACGATTCTCACAAATATTTTTATTCGTTTTGTCGATTGAGTTTTTTCAATAATTAGTGAGTACAATAATTAATATACAAATCCGGATTCTTCTAAATTATGTAAATCGCGAAGTTCTTCTTCACGAACTTCTTCTTAGTCTAAGGTATGTGAATCAATCTTCATTTGTTTCTTCTTTTGAATTCAATCACTTTTTTTGGAAGCTACAAAAGCTTATAATTAGTTTTAAGAAGTGTATTGAAGTATATTAGTCTTGCAAAACCTTTTATGTAAGCTACAAAAGCTCTCGTTGGAAGCTAGAGTCTTTGTTTTAGCTTAACGAGAGCTTATTGAATCGTTACATAAATCAAAATTTGTTTATGAGAAATTGAGAATGATAGACTCTTTGTTTTATTTTATTTTATTATTATTATTTTTTTGATAAACCGTGGGAGTTCCGAGCCTTTGGCCCATAATCTCCCCCGGTGCCCGGAGCCAGCCGTTGATAATACATATTTAAGGCATAAATCATTCCTCTTAAGGGGTTTGAACTAGTGACCTCGAACACTCCAAAGAGTGTCTCAACCACTAGACCAAAGTCCCTTGGTAGACTCTTTGTTTTAGCTAAGAAAATGTAGAGACAATGGTACAATGTATGGTATATGATTTCACATTAGACGATGATAAGACAGTGTAATGATATTGAGAATTCTAATCTAAACCTTTATCAAAATCCAACGTTTTTCTAGCTTCTTGGTATTGAGAATTATGATCTAAACCTTTAAAGTAATGATATAATTCTTTTATTTACATAAATAATGGAGATGGATTCCTCACCACATTATGAAAATAATATTGACAAAAATGATGATGATGAAGCTGGAAACAAAAGAAAAGATATTAGTGAAGATAGTAATCTTCCAAAGAAGAGTAAACAAAAGATAGATTCACTTAGCACAAGGTGTTGGATATGTGAACATTTTTCAAGGTTGAAGGATAACAAGGACATATGCAAATGTTTGTATTGTACAAGAGAGATGGGTTGTCAAACATCTAATGGGACTTTTTGTTTAACTAATCATCTAAAAATATGCAAAAAATTTAAGGCATGGCAGGTTGTTCACAAGCAGACCCAAAGTGTATTGAACCCTCATGGAGATGGTGGTAATATTAGGTTGTGTAGAGTTTCAGAAAGTGTTTTCGGAGAAGCTACTAATGAATTGGTTGTACTTGTTGAGTTCCCTTGTGTTTTACTGTTTCTATAGCTTGGAAGCATTTCTGCAATAAGGTTAAGTTATACAAGCCACATTCTAGGAGAACACTTACTAGGGATGTATTGGAAATTTATATGATGAAAAAAGCTCGTATGATGGATCTTATTAGCTCTAATAATTAAAGGGTTCTCTTACAGATGACATATGGGTTGCTCCTACAACAGCAACTAGCTATATGGTGATCACATCACACTTCATTGATGCTCGTTGGTAGCAAAATAAGCTTGTAATTAGTTTTAAGAACATTTGTGGTCACAAAGGTAAGACTAATTCTGATGTTCTTCTTGAAAGTATGGTTGAATGGGGTATCGAGAAGGTATTCACTATCACTATTGATAGTGCCACTGCCAATATCAATGCTTTGAAGCTATTTTCAGATGCATCTAGTTTAGAAGAAAATCAGTCTCTGGTTTTAGGTGGTGAAATGTTGCATTTGCGTTGTGCTGCTCATATCATTAACTTAGTTGTGCAAAATGGTTTAAATTTAATAAATAATAGTGTGGCTACTGTTAGAAATAATGTTCATTATGTGAGAGCTTCATCACATAGAGTTGATGCTTTTAATAAGAGAGAGGAAACATGAAAAATGACAAGAGGAAGCTTGCCTTTAGATTGTCAAACAAGGTGGAACTCAACTTATCTTATGCTGACAAGAGCTATCAAGTTTAGAATCCCTTTTGAGAAGATGGTCATTGAGGACAAACTGTTAAATGATTATTTTGCAGAAAAATTAGATGGTGATGGTACTACAAAGAGGATTGGTCCACCTATTTCATACGACTGGGATGAATGTGAGAGATTAGTTAAGTTCTTAGGTATCTTTTACAATGCAACTCTAATGGTTTTAGCTTCTACTACTGTCAACTCTTATAATTGCTTCAGTGAGATAGTGACAAGCCAGAAAAATCTGAAGACTTTGTGTAATAGTGGTGATCCAAAGTTGAAAGCTATGGCAGTTCTTATGAGAAGTAAGTTTGAAAAGTATTTGGGTGAATTGAAGCAGATTAATAAGCTTATAATTATAGCAAGTGTGTTTGATCCAAGGAAAAAAAAAAAGAAGTTTGCTAATCTTTGATTTGAGATGTTGTTTCGGAAAGATAGTGTTGAAGCTAAAAAGAATTATGATGCAGTATTTGTTTGTCTGGAGAAATTGTATGCGGAGTATTGTATCAATTACAACATAGTTGGAAGTAGCCAAAGTGGATCCTCTCAGTCTCAGAATCAGAGTCAAAAGTGGATCCTCACAGTCAGAGAAGGATAATATGTTTGAAGATATGGATTTAGACAGTGGTGTTGAATATGAAAGAGTAGATTATGTGTACAAGGAATGGGTAAATGAGGTAGGCTTTGAAGATGCAACTTCGGAGTTGGAATTATATTTGGCAGAGAAAGTGAAAAATCCAAAGGAGAATCCTCTTAGAATACAGTTTAGTGTATTCGGATGGTGGAATATGAATAGTACAAAGTATCCTATATTGGTTTCACTAGCTAAAGATGTACTTGCAATGCAAATTTCAAGTGTGGCAGCTGAATCAACTTTTAGTAATAGTAATCGTGTTCTAGATCCATCTAGGAGCTGCTTGACATATTACATGATTGAAGTCCTGATGTGCACCGAGCAATGGCTCAAATGTGAGATTCAAATTAATGAAAAATGTTTTATTACCAATCAAGAGATTCTCGCTGACATTAAATTGCAAGATGAACTCCAAAGAGATATTTTTATAACTTTTCATATAAAAAAATTATCCCATTTACTTACTGTTTTCATTTGTGTTTTCTAAAGTTTGAAGCTCAATGCAACTTAAGAACATAAGAAGATTGGAGATTGAATGACGAATTTGTGAAATTTGGAGAAGATTAAAGGCTATCTAATCTCTGTTTTTGTTACTTTGAATCTTTTATTGAGTAGAGTTTGATTTGAATGATTGAATATGTTGAATGAATTTAATTTTGTAGGTGTTAATTAGGACCTCAAGTTTGGAGAAGAATGAAGATCTTTAAACTATTGCTTTTGTTATTGAATACTTAGATTTGAATTTTCTTATCTCTCTTTTTAGACTTGTTTCTTTTTTGAAGTTGAATCTTTTAAGTTCAATTTAAATTTGACAACTTATTTTGGTCGGATTTTTTTATGTTTGTGTTAGTCTAACTTATGTAATACTTAAGTCTCCGCAACATTGCAGATTTACAAGATTTTTTAATTTGGCAATAACTTAATTTGGCTGTTGAATACTTAACTTTGTGACAACTTAAATTTCGGTTGTACGTTTACAAGTTTTTTGGTTTTACAAGATTTTTCGAATTTTTTGGTTTATTGAATATAAAACTCTAAAACCGAACTGAAACCGAAATTTTTAAAACCAAACTATATCTAAACAGTTTTTATATTTTTCAAACAAAAAAAACTAAAAATTAAAAAGAAAAACCAATCCAAAACCGAATAGAATACACCACCTGATTTCACGTCAAAGAATAATTCCCCAAAAAAAACCCAGAATCACAAAAATAGTAAGGAGAGGATCACAAATCCAAGAGAAAGGAAAGCAAAAATGGAGGAGACGAAGCCATTGGGAGGGAATCATCCTCAGCAGCAACAACAACTCCTCTATCAACACCAATTACAACAGAAACAGCGACAACAGCAAATGCTTCTATTGCAACAATTGCAGAAACAACAGCAGCAGGCAGCAATGTCTAGATTCCCGTCGAACATAGACGTGCATCTCCGGCCGCCGGGGTTAATTCAGAACCGATCCACTAATCCTCCTCCGCAGAACCCTAATCCTAACCTTAGTTCTAGCCCTAATTTGGGGCAGCAGCAGATTGTACCGAGTCAACAGATGATGCAGCAGCAGCAACAGAAATTGATGCGGCCGTTGAATCACATGGAGCTACAATACGCTTATCAGGACGCTTGGCGTGTCTGCCACCCAGATTTCAAGCGACCTTTCTCTTCTCTCGATGACGCTTGCGAGAGGTTAGTTGTATCAATTTTTTATAAAACGTCATCATAATAGCCTCGCCTTGAAATTACATTGCTTTAATTTAGTGATCACTCTGGTGTTATTTTAAGTTACTGTTTTTGGATTTGAATTCTTATCTTTCAAGTGCAGTTTAGATTTAAATTTAGATTTAGAGTTTAGAGTTATATCCTAAAATTTAATGTCTTTCTGAGTTTAATGTTGTATGTATCTCTGCACTATCTTTATTGTTTGGGGCTAGTTCTGTACAAATTTGGCTATTTATTAATATTGGCGTATTCTTGACTTCATAGTTTCCTTGCTTGAACAATATGCATACAGTTTGTTCTAGTCATTTCTCACACATTTGTTTCCTACAACCTATGCAGATTGTTGCCTTATCATGTTGTAGCAGATTATGAAGCAGAAGAGGATGATAGAATCCTTGATTCGGACCCAGCAGGCCAGGCCCTATCCCGCTCTCAACAATGGGATAACAACATTGCCACTAAAGTTGCTGAGTTCGCAGCAACGTTTGAGAAACAAGCCCTAGCTTTCAACATAATTACTCGAAAACGAGCAATGGGAGAATTCAGATCCGAGGAAAGGTTAATGGTAGAACAAGCTTTATTACAAGAAGAAAGAAAGTCATTGTTTGAACTGAAAGGAGAAATGGATAGGGAGAAGGCTGGCCGGGATGCTCAGGAGGCTAAGTTGCGAATGGCGGCTTTGGCACAGGCTGGACAGTCACAAGCTCATGCCGAGATAATGGCTCGTAACCCATTGAGGGCTAATGCGATCGGGAATCAGGGTAGCAATATTCAGGTAGGCAACGAGATGGGAGAACAAGAACGTAACATGAACCCTGACGAGATGATGAATGGATGGAGTAACAATAGTCAAAGAGAGGAGAAGGAACCCTCAGAAGATTTCTTGAATGATGACGAGAATGAAAATGAAGTGAATGATGAACAAGAAAACTGGCGTGAAGCAGGAGAATTCGATTTGAATAGCCGGTAATTATCATGACAGATAATGGTTTAGTCTCACACTGTTTTACATGCTCACTCTGCAGCTACTTGAATTACCAGATGACGATTCAAGTATATTGCTCGGAAATTTTATCTATTGGATGTTTCTTCTGTAGCTTATGTTAGATGTCCATTCCATGATGATCAGTGTCCTGAGATGAATTGAGTTCTGAGTAGCTTGTTATTTTAATAAGCGAATCATGTAAAAGATGTAAGAGATTCAGGTATAATGCTTGGTAGGTAAGAAAATTTGATGTATAAGTTACTGTTAAAGTTTTACAGACTTTGTTTGGTTATGTATGCACGGGAGTTATTTAATAAGCGACTTATAAGTTGGTCAGGAAGCGATTATACCTAGCGTCGCTGAGACGCCCTCAAAACCCGCGCCGAACATCCACAAGGCGACTGGCCACCCAAAGCTACTCTCATCGGCTAGCCAGATCGGGAGAGACTTCACATGTGCCTAGCACCATCGAGGAGAGACAAAGCAGCATGAGGAGATTACCGGAGAGATCCATATCGGAACCTGAACCGAAGACTCTTGGAGCAACAACGAAGGGAGGAGACGAATCTCCCAGAGGAGTAAAAGGAACCATAGTTGAAGAAGCTGAACAAAATCCGAACTAGAACGCCGCAACTAGAGACGAAGGAGAGAGGAAGGACACTAGTGCCACCTGGTTAAAGAAGGACTCGTGTAGTGGTAGTCTTTGATTAGTGTTTTTATGTTTTTGACATATAAACTTGGGGTTGCTGAGATTCTACGAGTTCCTGTGTGGTCCTTTTCAAATCTCTTCACCATATTTGATCATGTTTTACTTGAGTACAAGCAAAAATCTAAGTCTGGGGAGTTGATATTACTCGGTTTTGACGCTTTATAGTGGATATTTATGTTTGTTATTACGTGTTATCCGAGCTTTTCCTTGAGATTTGATGTCTTTTACAAGTTTCTAGGTGTTCGGGTCGTTCTGGAACAAAAAGATGGATTTATGCACAAAATGGGTATCATTTAACATATGCAGATGCAAAGTCCAGCAGAAAAGTCAGACGTTGGCCAATGTTTGAATATACTACCATGGATGGATTGAGCTGAAATTTGGACACAAGATAGCCACGTGAGTTTTCTTTCATATGGAGTGGTTTGAAGTCAATTCATTGGTGTAGTCAAGAGTTGTGGCGATTTTAATGAAGACTGGTCAAGTTGTCTCGCCGAAGAAACATGTGCAGACCGAAGGATCATTCTCCTAGAGAATGATCGTTCTCTCTTCTCAAAAATCCTCTGGAATTACATAACGATCATCAAAACGATCGTGCAAAAGCTCTTGGAATTTTACGGACCCAAAGAACGATCGTTCTCCCTGGACAACGATCGTTCTCCTCACCCGGAAATTTTTAGAAGATTTCCAAAAGTTGCAAAAGTGGTCCTCAAGCCTACCATGTTTTCCTATTTTATTTTATTTTTCTTTTAGACTATAAAAAGCCTTGTGGCTTATTTTACCTAAGCTTTATTATATTCAAGTTTTTATAGAGGAAGACGAATTACATAACACTTTTGTGGAGAAGTTCTTTTGAACCTTATTTTACTAATCTATATCTATTTTATTCTTTTGATTATTATTTTTTCTTTGATATTGATTTGTGTTTACTTTTCAATGTCAGAGTAGTTCCATAGTTAGGTTTTAGGGTTTTCTAGGAAAATCAGGTTTGATAGTTAGGGTTTTCATAAAAGGATTGAAATTATTTGGTTCTTAGTCTATATTTGTGGTTATGCCTGAGTTAGACTGATCACCTAGAAAGGTTCAAGAAGGAATTGATAGAGAAGTATAAGGCTCAGTTCGAAGAGAAAATGAAGGAGGTGGAAAAAGAAATGTCAAAAATTGAAGCGTTCTTGGTAAACCCTCAATATTATAACACTTTGAAGGACTTAATCAAAGAGAAATTAAAAGGTTTACAACGAATAGTGAAGCTTACACATGATCTTGATGCAAAGGTTCCAAGGGAAGCAACCCCCTAAGAAGCTTGAAGATCTGGGAAGTTTCACTCTTTCTTGTACTTTGGGACCTCTTAAATTTGAGAAGAGTTTGTGTGACCTTGAAGCAAGTGTGAGCCTTATGCCACTATCGACAGCAAAGAAGCTTGGTCATTCCTCTTTCAAACCTTGTGGGGTCTCTTTGATGCTTGCGGATAGGTCCGTTAAAACTCCGGTTGGATTTTTAAAAGACATTTCGGTGAAGATATGGGAAGCAAAGGTGCTCACGGATTTTGTTGTCATTAAAATGAAAGAAGAATAAAAGGATCCTCTCATTCTATGAAGGCCTTTCTTAGTCACAGCTAAAGCTAAGATCGATGTCAAGAAAAGAAAGATTGATCTTCATCTTGGGAAAAACCATACTCAGAGATATGACATCAAGACAACAGGGAAGAAATCCACTATTGAAGGACAAGACTATTGGGTAAGAACAAGAGATGCTCTTTCTATTAAGTGTCTAGAAGAAACTAGCAATGGTAAGACTAGCTTCAAGGGTGAAGAGAAGGAATACAAAGCTCTAGATGGGTTGACATGGAAGTTAGTTGACAAAAGAGGTCTTAAATCCCTCCGGATCCCTCTCAAGCTTGATCTTAGAGACTTAAAACAAGCTCACTTTGGAGAAAGTCTCATGTTATCTTTTGTATATATCCTTTAATTCATATTTGTTTTTATGTTTTAGTGCTTGATTTTGGATATTTTGACTCTTGGATTTGATTTAGTGTTGAAAAGAACCAGGTTGAAGTTGTTTCAAAGGTGGTGGGTATACAAGATAAGACATCTTTAAAATGCTCAAGTGGTTCAAATAACCATCCCGACATCTACTTTTATTGAGGTACCACCTTAACACCGTTGTACATATTCATCATTTCATTTCATTTTCTTTCTTATTTTTTGGTCCCCATTGTGGACTTATTGTCACACATGGATTGTGTGAATTAAGTTTTGGGGAGGGACCACATCTCACATTGTTTTGATTTTTGGTCTTATCATTCATTTGTATTGTGAATAGTTCAAGTTTATAAAAACCCTAAAAATCGAAATTTTTTCAAAAATCTTCAAAAAGATTCCATTTTGTTTTATTCTAGGTTACATATTGCATAGGGAACAATGATTGGATTGCCTTATTAATCTTTTAGTTTTGTTTGAATTGTACCACCCTAGCTAATAGTAGAATGATGCTTGAACTGTTTTTAGAATTTGGAAAATCCATGTTCGGAATTGACCGCTTTATGTTTCAAATTGTTTGTTGAATCTTGCTTGAATTAAAATCATTCCCATGAATATTTGGATTTGAATGAATCTAATTTCTTGCTTATGGATTTCAAAATACTTATCCACGGTAAAACACTTAACACTTACATTATCTTTGCCTAATTTTATCACTCTTGTTGATCCAAATGACCATACTCACCTTTAGGATGGTGACCACACCTTGTTCACCCAATATTTTTATTTCAACCACCCCATTACTCTTTATTGTGAGTGATAGAATAGAAACATAAAGAGATTCGGGTAGAGCATTAAATGAGGTGAAAACCTTGTATGCATTCATTGTTTGACTCTACCTTGACTTTGTCTAATGTCTCACACTTCAAAATGTGAGGAATTACTTCATTCATCTAAAAAACCTTAAAACCAAACCAAAAGGTTTAGACTTCTCTTCTTTAAGTGAGATCACACTTGAATGATTAATGAATGCAGGGGATGGGTGAATAGGATGGTTTGAGGATTCTACACTTTGATAGATAAGGTTGGTTTTTGTTATGAGTACTATGTAGAAGTACATTGGATAGTCGTGATCTATGCATCATTTTACTTGTCTTTAGGATGTTACACTTGAAACATTACATTCAAGTTTTGGTTATGAGTTCCCATTTTCAAACCTCTCTTTCTTACTTACTTTTTTTCCTTGCTTGAGGAAAAGAAAAGGATAGGTTTGGGGGAGTTGATATATTGTGTTTTTGATGCATTTTGACTCTTGTTTCACATTCATTTTAAGTAGATTCACTTGAATTTAGGTATATATATGCTGCATTTGCATATCATTTCATGTTTCAGATGTTGAAAGTGAATGAAATCAAAAGAGAGATCAATTGGATGCAAAAGAGTCAAAATGAGACTTAATAAGGATCAAAACAACAAGCCTCAAGATTAAACAATTTTGGGATTTTACAATGGAAATTGCATCATGGCATCTTGAAAAATATTCTAGCTATGCATTCAAACTTTCAAACAAGACAAAAATCACTTTCAACGCCCCATGAGGTTGCAAGATATGAACAAGAAAAGTTGTGATCCG
Organism: Iberis pinnata; assembly: GCA_900406425.1. Lineage (NCBI taxonomy): Eukaryota > Viridiplantae > Streptophyta > Magnoliopsida > Brassicales > Brassicaceae > Iberis > Iberis pinnata. The sequence goes on from OVBE01002541.1 coordinate 24,117, forward strand.
CTAGATACAAAGCTCCAAATCGTCCACCCGAAAGATACATCTTTTACACCAGCTTCCATTGCGAACTAGGAAAAGACTCTTTCATCAAAATTGTATCTCTTTGAGTAAGCTTTCTAAAGAGATATTGCATGACACTATAGCTTTAAAGGTGAGAGAGTTATGGACCCATAACTGAATGTGTATCTAGCAGCATTCAGAACAGAAGCGTACCGGTTTTTCCAAACTGCGCCTCAAATGTTCAAGAAACAGAGACTGGTACCGGTTTATGCAAACTGGTATCGGCCAGAAAAGTCAACATTTTGACATTCATTATATTTCAAATCTTTACACATTTTGACATGGATTGACCCAAGAGTTTTGGGTTAACTGATAGAGATAGAAATAAATCCTAAAAATATACTGCATAGATAGATCACTATAGCACAATAAAAGGGTCGAATCCACAGTGACTAGACAGCACAAATTTTAGTTCAATATCAAATCAAGCTAAGACAGAATAGCAAGATTCTTGTAATTGAATTACAAAAATAATTAAAATAAATGGTTCCAAATCAAGAAACTAAAACGTCGGGCATTAGGGAATTCCACAGGTATTGAGGTTTAAAAGTCAAAGTTAGCATGCAAGATTTTCTTTGAAAATAGTTCTCAACATGAAAGACATAAAATATAATAATCTCCTCTCGGAGTATTAAACCCTATGTTCGAATTATTAGAAACAAACTATCGTTGTGTCTAACTAATTCAACCATGCATTAATGTTCAAATTCAATTGTTCATAATCATTCAAGACAATACTCTCGCAAGCAAGAACTCTTATTCTTCTAGACTATATCAAACTGCTAAATCAATTCTCTTTGCGTTTATGATTATAATATCAATGAACTAGTTAGCTACTCTTGTTCATGAATTAATAATAAGTTTAGACTAAGAACCTAACAAATCCAATCTTTTATGATAAACCCTAACATTCAAACATGGTTTCCATGTGAAACCCTAAAACCTAACAGGTGAAACTACTCAGACATTTCAAAGCATACACAATTCAATATCAGAAAAGAACACATGATTGCAATAGATAAATATAGATATTCTTGAGCAATAACATAGTTTAGAAATCTTCTCCAAATACAGGGTTCAAATTCGTCTCTCTGTACAAAAAACTCTAAAGTTGTAAAGCGCAAAATAATAATAAACATAAGTCAAAAGGATTTTATAGTCAAAATAGAAAATAATAAAATAGGAAAACTAGATAGGCTTGAGGACACATGTGCAAAATAATGGAAATTTTCCAAATTTCTCACAACATGCTAGATTGATCAGTCTGGGGGTGGATTGATCGGTCTTGGTGCTACAAGTCAGTCTGGATCGATCGGTCCAAATCTGGACCAATCTTTCTGAGGTTTCTGATTTTTCTAGAGAGTTTGGGCCGATCGGTCTGGCTTGGACCTGCTTCATATGCGAGTCAGCTTGACCAGTCTTCGGTAAAATCGCCATAAATCTTGATTGCACCGATGGATCGACTTCAAACCACTTTCATATGAAAGCTAACTCACGTGAATATCTTGTGTAAAAATTCCAGCTTCATTTATTAGTGGGAATATCCTCAAACGTTGGAAAACTTATGACCTTTATGCCGGATTATGCATCTCAATATGCCAATTTGCATCCAAAACGTCCTGAATACCTATAAACATGTAAAACATACCAATTTGCATAAAAAAGTCTGGATAACGTTGAATAGCAAGCATAAATTCTTGCTATACAATGTTAAAACCGATTAATATTAACTGCCCCTGACTTAGATCTTTGCTTGTTCTCAAGTAAACCAAGATCAAATCTAGAGAAGATGTTTGAAAAGGACCAAAAAAACTCACAAAATCTCAGAAACCTTAAGCATATATATCAAAACTCAAAATACACCAATCCTAAACAACCATTGCGAGTGAACTGTTTACCACCACTTAACTAATAGCATGCTTCCTACTCTATATCTCAAATCAATCAAACCATCAAGTCATCTCAACCAGCTCATTTAATTCAATTAAGTTCAAATAAATGCATTCCCACCTATGGGGTATCGATCAATGCGCTCAAGTACCTTTCCTATCAAAGCGTCCACACCAAACAAAACATCAATCGACTTATGGTCCTCATCCTTGTTCCCCCTTTCTCACTTCTCTTTTCTTTTTCTTTTCTTTTTTTTTATTTCTTCGCATTTTTGCGCTTTTCTTTCTTTTCTTTTTTATTCTTTTTTAGCAGCCGGTTTTATGGGATGAGGAAACGAACTTCGAGGTCCGCTGTTCAAATCTTTTTCTGTACCGTTTTATTTAATTCTGAAGGAAGAGAGAGAAAGGATCCGGATCATACTGAAAGAACTTGTCAGTTTACAGAGAACTAAAGAGCAAGGTACCTAACTTTCATAGTATACCAACACCATAAGCAAGAGAAATTAAGTTCAGGTTAAGTCCTATCATGGTAGAGCTAGCATCAAATCATCAACAATCCAAAAGACTCAAAATTTTCAGAAGCAAATCAATCAGCAATGGAGTTCTAATCCTAAACACATTAGTTAAATCTAAGCCAGTAATTTAAAGAGATTAGTACTACACTCACACTAGGTTAGCAGTCATCATTGATTTTAATCATGGTTCCTTCGACTCAATAGACTCAGCGATTTCAAAAAAAAAAATTCACCTATAAGGCAAAACATAGTTAGTAACTCATATACCCTCCCCAGACTTACTTCACGTCGTTCCGATGTGAAAATAAATCAGAGAGTAGGAATAAATAAAGTAAATTTTTTTACCTGAGTTTGGACCGATCAATCCAGAGATAGACCGATCAATCCAGAGATAGACCGATCAATCCAGACTTTCTAGAATTGGACAAATTTCTGGATCGATCAATCCAAAGCTGGACCGAGTGGTCTGTTCTCTCTAGGCAAAAATCACAATATGCAGTCCAAAATTCCTCAGGAAAATGAACTCAAAACTAAAAATTAACATGTTGGTAAACAAGACTCAAAACAAGACTCAAACAACTAAAATAATAAATATAGAACATCAAACAGCGCTTGTTTAACGTCACGCTTGACAAACTTACCTCCTAAGTTGGGGTTGGATCATCATCAGAGCATGCTCCATAACAAGATCCACAATGTGACATCTTCAGCTTCAGAACCTTACTCAGCATATCCTTTGCAACATTAGTTCCTTTCTCCTTAAACTCCAGGGTGAAGAATGCTCTAACCTTTGCGAAAGGCTTCGAAATATTGCATGGGGAATCAAAGTCACCTGAAGATCTCCCTTGACCTTCTTCCGTTTCACTTTCTCTTTCTCTTTGACCTTTGGTACGAGATATGAAAAAAAATCAACATGACTTCTTTACTTGCACCCTTAGCACTAATTTTTTTGAGGATCAATCGTAATATGATCTTCCTTAACCACAGTGATTAGATTCGCACTTTTTGGAAGGACTAATGGGTAGAAGAACCTTTTCTTGACCTTTGTGAGGGAGATACCCTGATTAGGCATGTTAACTACATCTCCTACAGATGGTAGAAAATGTCTCCCTTAAACTAGTGGCTTATCTGAATTTCCATTCATCTCCAAGATATGAAAATCAACAGGAACTAGATAATTACCAACTTGTACCAGTAGATCAGAGATACGTTCATTCGAAGAGACAATAGAATCATTAGCAAGCTTAAAAGATGTCTTGGATGGTTGGATACCTGAAATCCACAATCTCTTTACAACAACTATCGTCAGGACATTCACATTAGCACTTGTATCGCAAAGTGAGTCTTTGAAATCTACCTCATTGATCGCACAAGGAACCAAAAATTCTCCAGGATCTTGTAACTTATAAAACTTCCTAAGGAGGTTTGGTTTCCTACCTATCATCTCTTCGTCCTCAAATTCTCTTATAGACTTCTCAGGCTCGACTGGGTAGGGGTTCTTAGGCTTATAGATTCGAAGAGATTTTGGAGTCCCAGTAATTGGTGGATCGATCAGTCCAACATGGATCGATTGGTCTGACTTGTCAGATCAGGCATAAGGTTTTGGACCGATCGGTCTGGCTTAGACCGATCGATTTGCGCTCTCTGGAATTTCTAGAAGATGTGGATCGATCAATCCAGCTTGGAGCGATGTGGCAGCCGGATCGTCTTGGACCGATCGATCTGAGCTGGAATAATCGGTCTGAAGTTTCTGCATCTTTTTCCAGATCTGCACTTTTCTTAATATCTCCCAGTTATGTATCTTCTTCAATCTCGTCATATTCATCAATAAGATTTGTCACTAAAGACTTACAGTACCCTTTTGGATTATCCTCAACTTGCCCTGGGAAAACACCAGATTTTCTCTTTACGGATTCAGAAGTCTGAGCAACCTGAGTATCCAAATGTTTCTCATGTGTAGAAAGAGCTACAAATTTTCGGTTCAAATCCTTTACTTCTCGTTGGGATTGTTGTTGCCCTTCCAACAATTGTTTGAACATACTCTCTATTGAATTGCTTTGTTGAGGTTGAGGTAGAGGTGCTTGTTGAAACACATGCTGAAAGGTCTGTTGAAAACCGCCTGAATTGAAGTTCTGCACAAAGGTCTTTTGCTGCTGAGTTTGGTATACTTGATCTTGAGCATATTCTACATTAGTGCTTCTCCAAGAGAGATTGGGATGAGCTTGTTGTACCCTTGATTGTATACCTTTTTTTCCTTAGCTATTGATGTAATTCACCTCCTTTTCAACCCCTTCAGTATTTTTCTTTTGAAGAGCAAAACAATCAACTTCTGGATCTTCAAAAAAAACTAACATGTTTCTGGTTTTGATTCTTCAGATGTTGAGTAACTGATATTACTCGATTTTAATGCATAATAGTGGGCATTTATGTTTGCTATTCTGCATTATCCCGAGCGTTTTTATTGCATATTTGGTAGAATTTTAGGATTCTAGGTGTTCGGGTCGAGTCGGAGCAAGCGATGCATTTCAAGAGACTTCAGAAGTTTTTTAGAAATTTTAGAACGAAGCGATCGATCGGGCACATTAGAAGATCGATCGAGCAAAGCCTTTTAGAAGATGCACGATCGAGCAAGGTGGTTTCTCGATCGGGCATAAGTCCCTGGAAAAATCCAGAGATCAAGATCGATCAGGCAAAGAAGAAAGGATCGGGCCGTTTATTGAGATGCTCGATCGGGCAACCATATGCTCGATGTAGCACGTCCCCCGAGAAGAAGAAGAAGTTTTCCAAATTTGCAATCAAGTTCTCAAGCTTATCCCAATTTTCCTATTTTATTATTTTCCTTTTTAGCCTATAAATACAATGTGTTTTAGGTTTTTAGAACCAAGCTTTATTTTAGATTTTGAAAGAATTACTGAGGGAGAGGAGATTCAACTTGTATTCGGAGAAGATTTTTGAATCCTTATTATATATCTATTTTATTTTAATTATGTGTTCTTCTTGGATATTGAATTGTGTATGCTTTGGAATGTTTGAGTAGTTCCATAGTTAGGGTTTAGGGTTTTCCATGGAATTCAGGGTTTGATTGTTAAATTTTTCATAAGGGGATAATAATTGTTAGGTTCTTAGTCTAGACTTGTTATTAATGCATGAATTAGAGTAGCTAACTAGTTCATTGATATTAGACTAATAAATACAAAGAGATTTGGTTTAGAAGTTGGATCTAGTCTAGATGAATAAGTGATTTTGCTTGCGAGAGTATTGTCTTGATTGCTTATTGATATACTTGCATTTTCACTCGTTTTTAACCCTTTTTCCGGATCCATTTAGGTAGATTCATTAGCGTTTAGGCACATATAGTTGCATTTGCATGTATTTTATCATATTTCAGGCAATAGGAACCTTGGATGCAACTTATGGATCGAAAGGAAGGCGAAAACATGAAGAAACGGGCCAAAACAGAGTGTATCGGTCATGAGTATCGGTCATGGACATACCCCATGACNAAAAGAAGAATTTCGGGCATGAGGTTTATATCGGTCATGGTATCGGTCATGACCTGACATGTATATCGGTCAGTCATGACCGATATTGACCAAGAAAAAGTCAACATTTTCAGA
>OVBE01002542.1:1289-30191 GCA_900406425.1 Iberis pinnata
CCCAGGGTCAAAACGAGCCCCTCCGGCAATTCATTTATAGATTCAAAGAAGTGATATCACGAGTGGTGGTAACTGACAACGCGGCGATCGCCGCCCTAAAAAATGTGGTATGGGGAGAATCCGAATTCAGAAAGGACCTATTACTGAACCCGCCAGCAACAATCGGCAATGCGCTCCACAGAGGAAAGGTGTTCGCACAGATAGAATAGGATCTAATCAAAATTCGGAAACGAACCCGAGAAAAGGGTCAAATGACTCAGATCGCTACCCCGAGGCGAAACCCCCCAGTGAGTAATCAAACATTTTTTGCATGAGAACCTAAGAATAGACCTTGGAATCAATGGAAACGACCTGAGGAGCAGGGAGGCGTCAAAAAGCATTGTGAATATCAAAACTAGGATGGACACTCCACTGAGGAATACATGAGTTTCAAGTCTTTCCTTTTCAGCAAATACCAGTATGGAGAATTGGTGGAACCCGACAAGGCGAAGAAAACAAACCTCAAGCAGGGGACAGAAGACCAAGCCGAAGAGGCCAACCCCCCGAAACGAGACTAAGAAGAACTACCTTAAACGGCACCGACCCCGCCATTCAAAAAACGGATCAATATGATCATGGAGAACCACTAGTTTGGCCTAAACTTGGTAACCGCAATCAAAGCATATGGTCGCAGGGCTGCGTCATGTGAAAAATGGCAAGTCAAGCCCTTAGAGACAGGCGAACCTATATCATTCGACAAAACAGACACAACAGGACTCAACGTCCCTCATGCCGATCCCCTAGTCATCAAATTGATCCTTGAAGAGTACGAAATCGCAAGAGTGCTCATAGATACAAGGAGCTCAGTAGATTTAATTTTCAAAGAAACTTTGGCAAAAATGGACATAGACCTCTCACGCATCGAAGGACCACCTGCGCCATTGATCGGCTTCACCAGCGAAACATCCATGAAAATCGAAACTATCAAACTATTAATGTATGCATATGGGGTATCGAGGATGATCAAATTCACAGTAATTGACAAACCGACAATATACAACGCAATCCTGGGGACACCATGGATAAATGCAATGAAGGCTGTCCCATCTACGTACCACAAATGCGTCAAATTCCCAACCAAGGAAGGAATCAAAAAGATCAAAGGAAGTCAAAGATCAATCCGAGCTTGCTACCTAGCCGAGCTAAAACTCAGAGAAAAGTCCTTATAGCAACTACAGATTGGGGAGCCCACCCCACCTGCGGAGCCGACATACGAGGAACCCAAGCTTGACGAGGTGACGCAATACTGCATATACCCAGGATATCTGGAGCGCTGCATCGGTATAGGATTGAAACTCCAAAAGGACTTGAAGGAGGAGCTGATATCCTTCCTCAAGGAGAATAAGCACACATTCGCGTGGAACATGACGGACATGCCAGGAATAAGCCTAGACATTATGTTTCATGAGCTTAATGCAGACCCAATCTACAAGACAATTAAACAGAAAAAAATTGGGGGCCGAGCGGGCTCAGGCAGTCAGAGACGAGGTGGAAAGGTTGTTAGGAGCAGGCTCGATCACATAGGTGAAATACCGAGAATGGCTGGCCTACCCCGTAGTGGTAAAGAAGAAGAATGGCAAATGGAGGGTCTGCATTGACTTCACTGACTTGAACAAAGCGTGTCCCAAGGACATTTTCCCATTGCTAAACATAGATCAGCTCGTCGAAGCCACAACTGGCTACAAACTGCTCTCATTCATGGACGCTTTCTCGGGGTAATGCACCCCGACGACAGGGAAAAAACCGCTTTCACTACGTACAGAGGCATCTATTGTTACAAAGTAATGTCTTTCAGCCTAAAGAATGAAGGCACAACCTACCAACGTTTAGTCAACAAAATGTTCTCAGAACAGTTGGGGAAAACAATGGAAGTCTACATAGACGACATGCTCGTCAAATCCTCCGACGAAGACACCCACGTGGGTGACCTGCGCACCCGTTTCCAAATACTCAATACCTACGGGATGAATCTGAACCCAGCCAAGTGTATGTTCACGATAACCTCAGGAGAATTCCTTGGCTACCTGGTGACAAGAAGGGGGATCGAAGCCAATTTGAAACAAATCAACGCGCTTTTGAGAATTCCATCACCAAAAAACACTAGAGAAGTGCAGAGACTGACTGGGCGCATAGCCGTCCTGACTAGGTTTATATCCAAATCAACTGACAAGTGCCTTCCATTTTACAACCTCCTGAAGGGGAACAAGAAATTCATCTGGGACAAGAAATGCACATCGGCGTTCAAAGAATTGAAAATCTACCTCATGACACCGCCAATCCTCTCAAAGCCCCAGGAGGGGGAGATGTTATATCTTTACATAGCAGTATCATCCCACGCGATCAGCTCAGTTATCGTACGCGAAGAGTTAGGCAACCAAATGCCAATCTTCTACCTCAGCAAAATCCTAAATGACGCTGAAACCAGATACCCGACGATAGAGAAATTGGCCCTGGTTGTGGTGCATTCGGCGCGGAAATTGCGATCTTATTTCCAATCTCATTCAATCGTGATGTATTCAAACCAACCTTTGCGAACAATCCTGGACAGTCTGAATCAGTCGGGAAGACTATCCAAGTGGGTTTTCGAGCTCAGTGAGCATGACATAGAATTCAGGAGCCGAACCTGCGCAAAGTCTCAAGTCTTGGCGGACTTCCTAATAGAATTACCACCTGAGATGAATCCAGCAACACAGCCAGATGAAGCAAAATGGTCACTATACGTAGACGAGGCAAGCTCGAAACACAGTTCCAGGGTAGGTGTACACTTGGTCTCCCCAACCGGGGAGATGGTCGAGCAATCGTTTCGATTAGATTTCGCGGCTTCAAACAACGAAGCCGAATACGAAGCGATAATTGTCGGGCTACGACTGGCAGCAGCAATTGGAGCTAAGCGAGTAACAGCCTATTGCGACTCCCAGCTAGTAGCAAACCAATTCAGCAGGGATTACGAAACGAGGGAGGAGAGAGTGGAAGCGTACTTTTGCGTGGTAAAAACCCTATGTAATGAATTTGCAGACTTCAACCTAGTTAAAATCCCTAGAGGAGAAAATATACCTGCCGACGCCCTAGCCGAATTGGCCTCAACTACAGGCCGAAAACGACCAGGATCATACCAGTTGAGACTATCAATAGGCTGAGAGCATCACCATCGCGAAGGCCACCTACGTCATCCAGGATTCAATCAAGATATACAATGCCAACCCATATCCCGAGGAGGTCGAAGAGGACACGATCCCAATGGAAACAGATCAGGTCAAAGTGGAAATAGACTGGCGAATCGAAATACTAGCTTACATAACAGATGGGATCTTGCCACCAAAGAAATGGGACGCTAGAAAACTTAAGGCCAAAAGTGCTAGATACACCCAACTAGATGGCAACCTCTACAATTGGAGCGTACGCGGCCCACTACTAAAGTGCATATCTGGCCACGAGACAAAAAAGATAATAAGGGAGGTGCACGATGGAGCATGCAAAAATCATCAGGCGGCAGGGCGCTGGCATTCAAAATAAAGCGATATGGGTACTACTGGCCGACAATGATCACGGACTGCGAATAATACACGGTCAAATGTGAAAATGCCAAAAACACGCGCCATTGATATACATACCAACTGAGGAAATGCAATCCATCATGGCACCTTACCCATTTATGAGATGGTCTATGGACATAATGGGCCCAATGCACATATCAAAACAGAAACGTTTCCTCCTCGTCCTGACGGACTATTTCTCCAAGTGGATAGAAGCTGAATCATTCGCCAAAGTCAGATATGAGAACGTGGAATCCTTCATCTGGAAGAACATAATTTTCCGCCATGGGATCCCCTACGAAATCCACACCAACAACAGTCCCCAATTCGCCTCAGATCGATTCAAAGATTTTTGCGAACGTATGTGCATAAATTTAACCTTATCGACACCTTACTACCCGCAGGCCAACGGCCAAGCCGAGGCCGCAAACAAGACAATATTAGACGGGCTAAAGAAAAGGCTGGACGCCAAAAAGGCAGATGGGAAAACAAATTAGAGGGAGTACTCTGGTCCTATCGAACTACATCTAGAAGAGGAACAAACGACTCACCATTCTCTCTAGTGTACGGAACAGAGGCGGTAATACCAGCTGGAACCGAAGTTCCCAGCCTCAGAGTCGAACTGGCACCTCATAATACGGACCAAAATGATCAGATGCTCATCGACATAGCATCTACTGTTGATGAAAGGAGAGACCAGGCGACAATACGCTTGCAAAATTACCACAACGCCGCATCACGATCATACAATAAAAAGATCAAGAAGAGACGGTTCACCGAAGGAGAGCTTGTGCTCCGAGAAGTCTTCCCTACAAGGGTTGAAAAGAACGCAGGAAAGCTGGGTATCAAATGGGAAGGATCATACAAAATATCTAAGGTCATCAAGCCAGGAGTGTACAAACTAGAAGACACAGAAGGAAACGAAGAGCGACATCCTTGGAACGCTCAACACTTGAAGAAATATTTTTGTTGATAACTAGAAAGTTATTTCCCATTTTATTTGTAACCTCCAAATCAGTGAACTACGACCTCAGCTTGATCTCCATCACAGGGGTACGTTGGCAATTCCTTAGACATGAATTTAGCTGTTGTAGTTCTTAATTTAAATTCCGCATAGGACCTGTCCTTTCCTTATAATTTTTTTTCAAAAAATGGGGGAGATTTATTCGTCCTATACACTCCGATCCAGCCCGCCTTGTCTTTTCCTTATAAATGTTTCTCAAAAAATGGGGGAGATGTATTCGTCCTATACACTCCAACCCAGCCCGCCTTGTCCTTTCCTTATAAATTTTTCTCAAAAAATGGGGGAGATATATTCGTCCTAGACACTCTGACCCAGCCCGCCATGTCTTTTCCTTATAAATTTTTCTCAAAAAATGGGGGAGATGTATTCGGCCTTCACACTAGATACTCAGCCCGACCCAACTAGGGGCTTGCTTTATTAACGGACCTGCTCGGGAACCTACATAGTGCAATCTCTCACCCAACCAACAAGGCTGAACAACTGAAGTCCACCAAGCTATCCACTGCCATCCATTACGGTTTTTGTCGTTTTCGCCTATCCTATCTACCAATACTCCGACAAAATCGATGGGAGAATACTATACTACACCTGCGAAGAACCACCTAGACTCTACAATTTCACATCTATGGTAAAACTATCTAAACCTTTAAATACCCCCTAATTATAACACAACACACAAAACAAAAACAATCAAACATATCACAATCAAACATATCACATTGTACGACCTGGCTAGTCGTACAATACATCGCACACCCCCAAGCGGGTATCAACCTGAGCAGTCCTCAGCACGATATAAGAGCTAAAGTCGAGCCCAGTCTCACAATAACATGTTAAGACATATAAGAAACGCTGTCAAACAGCCAAAACACTCATTGTACTTGTTAACGTTCGAACCCTCGAATAGAACATAATGTTTCAACCAAGTCGCCTTTGACCGCAAAATGCATATCAAAATTCACTATCAAACATATGCGACATAATTCTNTGACGTAATTCTAGTACGCATCATTACGATTAAAAAGGATCTTGACATAAACCTAGCCCGCAGCGGGTACTCAGAAGCAATAGACAAAGCCATAAACCGAAATTCAAACATAAAATTAAAGCAAATGTTATAGGTTCTGGGTCAAACCCCCCCCCCCCCCCCCCCCCCCCANAAAGATAAAGGCAAACAAGATAAGAGGGAGGAGTTTTTAGGCATGCGAGTCCCGGCCAGCTGCGTCATCTGCATCCCCCTTGGGGGCTTCCTTCCTTGGAATAGTTGCAATTTCACCGATCTACACAGCAACCTCGACCGCCTTGTCAAGTGCTCCGCTCGCAGCAGCATCGAGCCCCTCGACCTCCTCTTTCTCTGCTTCCTCCTCAACCATAACCTCATCTTGATTACCTCTAGCGATGACCTTTTCAGCAGGATTTAGAGAGGGGAGATTCGTACCGTAGGGATTAATATCTTTGATCGGTTGGGCTCAGAGGGTTCGCTTAGGTCGGATCCAGTCGGCGTCGCCGTCCAGTCTTTCTCCATGTTCAGCTCCTTGAAGTCCAACATATCTAACTCCTCGTTAAACCCACCCAGGTCGTTCTCCAGATCTTTCTGCTCAGCCTCCAGCGTGGTCTCCCCCTCTCTCAACAGCTTGTTCTGCTCAAGATTACACTTAATTTGTTCCACCTGCATTAACTTCTCCTGATACACCCTTTCATTTGCTACCTTCCCCTTAACCCGATCCATCTTCTTGACGAACTGTGCCGTCATCTCTTCTTCTTTCTCTTTGAGCCTCTGTTCCATTTGATCATCCATGTCCCTAATAAGGGTCGCCATTTACTTAGCCATGGAGGCCACTTCCTTCTTCGTATCTCTCTTAGCTTTTTCAAGACGAGCTACCTCCATGCTCAACCTTTCCACATCCTTATTCCTCAGATCTTCCAGCTTGACTACCTCGGCCCTCAACCTACTGTTCTCATATGTAAGCTCGATCCCAGAGTTCTTCTTTTCCCTCCTCAGCTCGTCGTCCAAAACCCCTACCAGGTGATTAGCCAAAGCCGTGGTCTGGAAAAAAGAATCACACATCAATCAATACGGGAGCCGATTTTTGAATCAAGAAACAAAAGGAGATTGAAAGGTGGATAATAACAACCATACCTCAGCGTGGGAGTGAGTCCAGTCAGTGTATTCCTTCTTGACAGAGAGCGACCTGTGATCATAGACCTTGGGACGGCCTAGGCGGAGCTTGGACATTAGCTCCACGCAGAGGTCCCCCTCCTCCACCATGGGAGACTGGTTGGGCCAGGAAAAACTGAACGTGAACCCGCCATGGTCATGAACGCCAACTGGGGACGTTTCCTGCGTGCGAGCTCTTTTTTCTGAGGGGGCATCGAGGTGCCGAGTGCAACGTCGGATCGGAGGAAGGAGAGATGGTTTCTTACTAGAGCCAACAGTTTTTCCTGATGCTAATCGCTGCGGGATGAGTCTGAGACTTAAATAGGATCTACCTCCATAAGAGTCTGACCCTTAAGGGTCTTGGTCTCTTAAGCAGCACGGAACCCAGCCGAGCTGGGAGACCCTTGAGAGCTTTTCAACCTACGGGATTCTTCATAGAAACGGATGGACACTGAGACGGAACTCATGTAGCAAAACCATGCATTAGATACCATGTGGCTCGAATAGAACAAAATAAAACCTAAGTAGGCTACTTACTTGATGACGTTTCTGATAACAGATCCAGTGGCAGCCAATTGCGAGACATTCTCTCCCTGTCAAACGTACTCCAATTGTTCAATCAGTTCTTCCCAAGAAGTTTCCAATTCTTTAGGAATTCAGCAGATGGATCCTCGACCTGGGTTAGATGCGGAGCTGACAGATACCAAAAAAACAAAGAAAAGGGAACCTAGTCAGTCAAAAACACCCAAAAATCAATCAATGCAAAAAGAATAAACACATCCAGAAAACGCAAATTCGTCAAACAAGGGAAAAGACGTAAGAGTCGATTTCTAGGAAAAGAGAGAAGGGATCCACACCAATCTCACTGGTCCACCAAGATTTTAAATCACTAGGAATCGTAGTCCCAAAAGAAAAATGTTTTATTTCAAGAAAAAAAGTAAAATTGTTCCCAATCCGTTTCATCCTTGGGGGCTTGGCAAGTCTCAAACCCCTGATTCAGTTTGTTGGCTAGGTACCAGAGGCCGCCCTTCGTGCCCTTCTTCACATACGTAGTAACCTCCAGCATGTTGCATTTCAGTTTGAAGCCGCTCTTTCTCGCCTGAATCATCAGGAATATCGCATTTCGGACCCCTTTGGGCATCAGCTGGCTTAGAGCCATGCCCCGACGACGCAGGTACCGAAGTAGTAGCTCAGAAACAGGGAAGCGTAGCCCGCAAGTCTTGAAAAAGATTTCATATACAGTGATAAACCCTAACGAGGGATTGTCCGGAAACTGGCCCGGATCCGGGATTAAAAACCTAACAGCAGGTGAAAGGTGGAACTGCTCCCATAGCGTTCTCACAAAGATAAGGGATGAACAAGAAGAAGAGAAGACCATTATTTGAGGGGCCGCAGACGCCTTAGACTTTGCACCGGGAGCAACGGGAGTTCCAACACTCGCGCTTGCCATGGGATGCAACGAAGAACCTCTACACCCAGAACGAAGCGCCAACTGTGTCGACATCGCAGAGAAACCGAGGGGGAAGAGAAATACGGAGAGAGAAAGTCGAAAATGATGAAAATCCAGAGAAATTCCAGAGTAAATCGAAGAAGAAGAGAGCAAATTGAATGGAAGAAATGACAAACCCTAGCAAAATTAAAGAGAAATAAGCAGTTAAGTGACAATACCTTAGGATGCAAAGAGAGAGAGAGAGGGAATGGACAGTTGAAAGCGTAGTAGGAGACGGTTCGAGGTACTTGAGGAGAGAGAGGAGAGTACCAGTAACTGCCTCGAGTTATGTGAAACCGCCTTTTGTAGGCGTGATGATGGTGCTTTTGAAATGTGAAGATACCGAGATGCGCTGCATGAGGAGATAAGAATCAATCGAGACTGTTGAGATTATCTCAATCCAAATTGTAACAAATCGGCCCAACTAATGGTACATTTTTGGAGGAAAATGAAATTATCCAGCCTAACACGAAGGATTCGAATGCGCATGCGGATATCATACGAAGGCATATGCATGTTAAATAAAAAATGATGGATGAAGATCAGCTTAAAGAAAAAATGTAATAAATATATGATAATATATGAATGGTTACAAGGTGAATTTCCACCAATTTCCGAAGGTCACCCAACTCGCTAAGCTTGTAGGGAGACCTGGGGGCTAATCTGTTGGTGTCGAAACCCCCTCAGCAGGTTTCTAACCCAACCGGTGTCACCTCCTAGATAACAGCTCAGCATGTGTCAAGATGCAAAAAGACTCACCCAGCAGATTTCTACCTAGGCACAGAGATTGGATGATCGGCTACTCATATCGTAGACGAGCTGAGCAGAAGGTGATTACGAGCTGGAAAAGAGAAGACTAGGTCCAGACGGTTCCAAGATAAGGGGGAAGCATCGAGATCGTGATCCTAACGACCCGAGAAGATCGGAACAACCCGGACTAGGCGGAAGGGGATATAAGGCAAGAAGAGAGAGACATGAAGCAATATAATCTTTTTGAGGCTTAGAACTAGGATTAAGAAATCGATCTATCTTTTCTCTTTGTATAAACTCATTCATCAAGATCAATAAAAAACATATTATTCTTCTCTATATCTTTTCCACTTGAGTTTGTGTTGCGATTTCTTTCTAATTTTGACAAGAACAACGAATTCCTCATTAAGATAATCCTTTAAAAACTTATTGTGGGTTTTAGTATTCACAAATTGGCGCCGTCTGTGGGGAGACAATAGTTCTTTGACCCAAGAAGGAAAAACGCAGCCAAATCCAACTCCGCCATGACGGAAAACACATCCGTATCATCTGACGGATATGCTAGCACGATCCAAATACTCCTCCAATCTGTACAATCCATGTCCAAAAACTGGAGACACAGGACGCTCTAAAGAGATCTCTGCTAGACAGGCTCGACCAGATGGAAAAGGAATCCGCAGACCTAACAAAGACAATGACCAAACGGTTAGACCGAGCAACATCTTCACAACACCGCTCCACTATGACTTCCGCACGACGGTACCCAGTCTCAATGAACATTCCAGAAGGCTATGCTTCACTCCAACCCTGCGCTCGGTCAAGACGCGAGAACACCGCGCTGATGTAACGGGAACCCTACCCGATGGAAACCCAGAGGGAGGACAACCTGACCAGAGAGATGACCAAACTAATGGCGAGACCAAGCAGCCGAACCGCACCCCAATCCCCGAGGCTTTGAAAGAAAAGAAGGACAGAACCGACCAATCCGAGGAATCCGAGGGAGAACCAGACGCATACGAGGATGACTCCCATATCCCATCTTCTTGCGCCCACAAGTGTAATGCCCTGGTTCGGAAAACTATGTTCGAAAGTAAAAATCAATCAAGTTCCAGGACCCACCTCGACTCCCGCTAAAATGATTACCCAAGCTACCCGCAACCCCGAACACCCACAACGACTGATAAATCCGAGTGACCACCAAGACCACCGGAACCACTGAGACCTCCTCTACCTCTGCTGAGATGCCGCCGCCAACCGCCTACTCACCGCCGCTTGCTCTTAACTCTACTGCTCGCGGATCTGGTTCTGGGAAAAACAGTGGCAGTAATGCAACTATAACTTAATGGATACTAAACGAAAATCGATTATGCTTTCGGATATGGCTTAAGAAAAGAGTTAGGAAAACGCTCACCAAGTTTCGCTTCAACGAGATGTCTAGGGTTTCCAAAATCAACTTTTTCTCCAACTGGTCTCGGATTCGCACTGCAGAAAACAGTCCCAATGAACTGATCATAACTCAAACATTACAACTCCAAATTATGAACGGTTTTCGGCTTGGGCTAGAGAAAATAATTAGGAAAACGTTCACCAAGTTTCGCTTCAATCAGAGATGTCTAGGGTTTCCAAAATCAACTTCTTTTCCAAGTGGTCTTGGATCCGCACTGCAGAAAACAGTCCCAATGAACTGATCATAACTCAAACATTACAACTCCAAATGATGAACGGTTTTCAGCTATGGCTAGAGAAAAGAATTAGGAAAACGCTCACCTAGTTTGAGGTCGATCCGAGGTGTTTTGATAAACCGATTATCTCTTCTCTCTCGGCACTCTTCTTATTTTCTTCTCCTTCTTCTTTCTCTTCTTCTCTTTTCTCTCCTCCTCTCTATCTCTCTCTTTTCTCTTCTTTTGTTGGCAAAAATGAAGAAGGAAGAAAGAAGAAATATATTTCCTTGCATGCTGACTTTAGATTTAGATTAAACTAATCTTAGACATAATCAGTGCTTGCACCATTAGATGCCAACACAACAAGCTCAAATCTCTAACCCTCCTCCTTTAGACACCTCATCATGTCTAACCTTCAATTAGTGCATGATCATGCAAGACTAACCAAGACAAGTTTCTTCCTTAGCAAAATCAAATCCAACTCACATTGCTAACTTTGAGCCCAATTAAATCTCAACTTAACTTGATACGTATGAGCCCAATTTAAAACTCAAACATGATTAAATCCACCATAGGTCTTTCTTCCTTTAACCTCAACAAAATCAAGCCCAACATCCTCACTTAATCAAAAATAAATCTCAACTCAAGATCAAATCCATTAGCCTAATTTTTTTTAATTAAATAACCAATTTCCATTAGGATTCCTATTAAATCGGAAATTTGATTTCGATTCTAATTTAGGGTTTAGGGTTCGTTTCGGTTTCCCCGTCCGCTATATTAATTAAACAAAATAATAAAATTTTATCAATAGCGTATAATTATAATATTTGAGATTTATAACCGGGAATAATTACATAAAACCGAAAATATTGACGTAGAAATACGGGTCTTTACATTCTTCCCCCCTTAGAAGAATTCGTCTTCAATTCTATGGCTCGGACGGACCTACCTCGTCCATCACTACGTCACCCGCGAAGAACTCCAGATAGTCGTGTCTAAATCGCTGCTCATCCTCCCATGTCACGATCATCCGGTTCTTCTTACCCCAAAAGACTTGGATCTGAGGGATCGACCGGTTCTTTAACTTCCGAACTTGGCGCTCGCCTATCCGGATCGGTCCCTTGGGAAAAGTCAGGTTATCCCGTAGCTCCTCGATCCGCTCTGGCTCTACGGAACTAGGATACCGAATGAACCTGCGCAACATCGATACATGGAAAACGGGATGCATGTTCATATTCGGTGGAACCCCTAACCGATATGCAACCTCACCAACCCGACTAACAATCTGATACGGTCCAATATACCATACTGCCAGCTTCCCGATCTTCCCAAAAGGTGCTTTGGCCTTCTGGGCCTGCACTCGGATAT
The DNA here is from genome assembly GCA_900406425.1 of Iberis pinnata. Classification (NCBI taxonomy): domain Eukaryota; kingdom Viridiplantae; phylum Streptophyta; class Magnoliopsida; order Brassicales; family Brassicaceae; genus Iberis; species Iberis pinnata. The sequence goes on from OVBE01002542.1 coordinate 13,312, forward strand.
ACACCCAATCCCCAATCTCGAAAGTCACCTCTCGACGTGACTAGTCTGCATACTTCTTCTGCCGGTCCTGAGCTTTCTACATATTATCTCGGATCATCTCGAGCTTCGACATCATCTCGTCAACGATCTCGGGTCCGAACATACGCCTCTCTCCAACGTCGGCCCAACACAAGGGAGTCCAACACGGCCAGCCATATAATGCCTCATATGGAGACATCCCGATGCTAGCATGGAAGCTGTTGTCGTACGCAAACTCAACCAACGACAGATATCGCTCCCACGACCTAGCCCATTCGAGAAAACATGCCCGTAGCATATCCTCGACCGTACGGATGATATGCTCCGCCTGACCGTCCGTTTCGGGGTGATAAGACGTCGACATCTTCAATGTCTTCCCCAACGCATACTGAAGAGAATCCCAAAATTGGGACGTGAATCTCGGGTCCCGATTAGACATAATGTCATGGGGTACACCATGAAGCTTCACGATCTCATCGATATATCTCTCGGCCAACTTGCTAGTTTATCCGTATCCCGGATAGATAACAAATAAGCCGTCTTCATCAAACGATCGATGACCACCCAAATGGCGTTATTCGAACGCCCTCGTCCGGCCGGTAACACTGTGATGAAATCCATCAAGATCGATTCCCACTTTCATTGCGGAATGGGTAAGCTATGGAGTAAACCGCCAGCAACGTGGTGCTCAACCTTCACTTGTTGACACACCGAACACTGGGAAACCCATTGGGCCACGGCCCGCTTCAAACCTGGCCAACGATAAAACCGCTTGATGTCTTGGTACATCTTGGTACTCCCGGGGTGAATACTCAGCAAAGAATGATGCGCTAAACGCAAAATCTCGTCCCGAATGCCTATGCCGGAAGGAACGGTAATGTGGCCGTTGAGCAACAACGTACCGTCCTACGCTAACTAGTACCCAGACACGTTCGACTCATCGCCGCTCTGAATAAAGTCTGCAATCATCATCAGCTTCTCATCCCGGGTCTGCTCATCCCGTATACGCTGAAGCAACATCGATTGGTGAACAACCTGAAATCCTGCAGATTTGCCATCCTCACCATCGATCCCGAACAACCTCAAATCACCTATTAAGTTCGCCAATCGCCTCACATCAACCTCTAAATCTATCACCTGTTTCCGACGGCTCAACGCATCCGCAACGGTGTTCGCCCGTCCTGGATGGTAAGAAATAGTAAGGTCATAGTCGGCTACAAACTCCATCCAACGGTGTTGTCTCAGATTGAGATCCAGCTGCGTAAATAGATACTTAAGGCTCTGGTGATCGGTAAACACCTCCACCCACTCGCCATAGAGGTAAGATCTCCAAATCCGCAGCGCGAACACAACCGCTGCCAACTCAAGATCATGAGTCAGGTAATTCGTCTCATGCTTCCGCAACTGACGCGAAGCATAAGCGATTATCTTTCCAGCCTGCATCAAAACACAACCAAGGCCAATACGGGAAGCATCGGTATAAACGGTGTATGGCTTCCCCGGCTCAGCTAAAGTTAACACCGGCACTGTCGTTAGGGCCTCTTTGAGATGACAAAAGGCCCGCTCTGCCTCACCACTCTAAACAAATGGAACCCCTTTACCGGCCAGCTTCATCATCGGCTTGGCTATCGAGGAGAAATCCTTCACGAATTTATGGTAATATCCCGCAAGTCCGAGATAGCTATGGATCTTGGTCATGGAAGTCGGTCTCGGCCAATCCCGGATCACCTCAACCTTCTCCGGGACCCACCTCGACTCCTGCTAAAAGGATTACCCGAGCTACCCGCAACCCCGAACACCCGCAATGACCGATAAATCTGAGTGACCACCAAGACTACCAGAACCGCTGCCAACCGCCTACTCACCGCCGCTTGCTCTTAACTATACTGCTCGCGGATCCGGATCTGGGAAAAATAGTGGCAGTAATGCAACTATAACTTTATGAATACTAAACGGAAATCGGTTCTGCTTTCGGCTATGGCTTAATAAAAAATTTAGGAAAACGTTCACCAAGTTTCGCTTCAATCCGAGATGTCTAGGGTTTTCAAACTCAACATTTTCTCCAACTGGTCTCGGATTCGCACTGCTGAAAACAGTCCCAATGAACTGATCATAACTCAAACATTACATTTCCAAATGATAAACGGTTTTCGGCTTTGGCTAGAGAAAAGAATTAGGAAAACATTCACCAAGTTTCGCTTCAATCAGAGATGTCTAGGGTTTCCAAAATCAACTTCTTCTCCAACTAGTCTCGGATTCACACTGCAGAAAACAGTCCCAATGAACTGATCATATCTCAAACATTACAACTCCAAATGATGAACGGTTTTCAGCTATGGCTAGAGAAAATAATTAGGAAAGCGCTCACCAAGTTTGAGGTCGATCCGAGGTGTTTTGATAAACCGATTATCTCTTCTCTCTCGGCACTCTTCTTCTTTTCCTCTCCTTCTTCTTTCTCTTCTTCTCTTTTCTCTCCTCCTCCTCTCTCTCTCTTTTCTCTTCTTTTGTTGGCAAAAATGAAGAAGGAAGAAATAAGAAATATGTTTCCTTGCATGTTGACTTTAGATTTAGATTAAACTAATCTTAGACGTAATCATTGCTTGCACCATTAGATGCCAACACAACAAGCTCAAATCTCTAACCCTCCTCCTTTAGACACCTCATCATGTCTAACCTTCCATAAGTGCATGATCATGCAAGACTAACCAATACAAGTTTCTTCCTTAGCAAAATCAAACCCAACTCACATTGTTAACTTTGAGCCCAATTCAATCTCAACTTAACTTGATAAGTATGAGCCCAATTTAAAACTCAAACATGATTAAATCCACCATAAGTCTTTCTTTCTTTAACCTCAACAAAATCAAACCCAACATTATCACTTAATCAAAAATAAATCTCAACTCAAGATCAAATCCATTAGCCTAATTTTTTTTTAATTAAATAACCAATTTCCATTGGATTCCTATTTAACCGGAAATTTGATTTTGATTCTAATTTAGGGTTTCGGGTTCGTTTCGGTTTCCCCGTCCGCTATATTAATTAAACGAAATAATAAAATTTTATCAATAGCGTATAATTATAATATTCAGGATTTATAACCGGNCGATTTATAACCGGGAATAATTACATAAAACCGAAAATACTGACGTAGAAAATACAGGTCTTTACAACAAGCGACCTCAGCAATCGATCAAGGAGATCCACGAGATGAAAGATTCCTTACAACAGGCCGTCCGACAAATGAACTCCAAAGTTCATCAGGCCACAAGCTTGGCGCCAGATTAGACCGACTAATGGAGGAAACACTCCGGAGCCCGTATTCCGTACATATAAAGAATGCAAGAAGGATCCCAACGCGTACATGACCGCCTTCAGAATCACAGTCGGACGAGCACAGTTCGATGAGAACGAAAAGGACATGGGATACTGCCAACTGTTCAGCGAACACCTGTAGGGACCATCACTCACCTGGTTCTCACAGCTTCCCGAAGGATCAATCCACAGTTGCAACCAGATGAGCCTGATGTTCCTAAAGCACTACTTAGTGTACATCAAGAGAGACATCTCAGACACATATATGTGGAGCATGACCCAGGGTCCAAACGAGCCCCTCCGACAATTCATTGATAGATTCAAAGAAGTGATATCATAAGTGGTGGTAACTGATAACGCCGCAATCGCTGCCCTAAGAAATGTGGTATAGGGAGAATCCGAATTCAGAAAGGACCTAATACTGAACCCGCCAACAAAATCGACGATGCGCTCCATAGAGGAAAGGTGTTCGCACGGATAGAAGAGGATCTAATCGAAATTCAGAAACGAACCCGAGAAAAGGGTCAAGTGACTCAGGTCGCTACCCCGAGGCGAAACCCCCCAGTGAGTAATCAAACATTTTTTGCAGGAAAACCTAAGAATGGACCTTGGAATCAATGGAAACGACCTGAGGAGCAGGGAGGCGTCAAAAAGCATTGTGATACCACAACCAGGACGAACACTCCACTGAGGAATGCAGGAGCTTCAAGTCTTTCCTTTTCAGCAAATACCAGTCTGGATTATTGGTTGAAACCGGCAAGGCGAGGACAACCAACATCAAGCTGGGGACAGAAGACCAAGCCGAAGAGGCCAACCTAAGTTTAAGATGGCTTAAGATGTGCAACATGATCGACTTCTAGGTTATTAAAAGTCCATTTTGATATCATGTACAAATAGATTACAGATCAAGTAGCCTAAAACACATACCTGGAATTCCATCAATGACATGGAATTCTTGAAGGCTTGAACATAAAACAAAAATTAAAATCTTTACATCAATAAGACAAAATTGGAGGCCAATTAAGAAGAAATATAGGTTACTAAGTAGAACTGGTTATGTGAATCCACAGAACCTTGATTCAAATTTACGACTTGTTAGTCAAAGAGTAATAAAAAACAGATGTTGTAAATGTGTTGGACAGTGGCTGTAATAGGAATAGTTGGGCTTGACAAATTATTCAATGGACGGTGGCCGTAATTTGTTCGGGTTCACACACGAGTTTAATCTCTATAAATAGAGATCATTGGAGAGGAGAAGAAAGTATCCCAACACGAGAAAAATATAAGAGAAAGATAGAGAGAGAATCACTTTGAGAGAAAATCCAAACGGGTTTGAGAGAAAATTCAAACAGGAAAAATTAAGAGCAATTTTTCGTTGTCATCGGGTTTGGGTTTGTGAGTTGAGTGTTGTAAAATTCTTCTTGATAATAAAAAGATCTATAGCGGGTCCGGAGACGTAGGCAAATTTAGCCGAACTACGTTAACAAATTCTTTGTATGCATTATTTCTTTCTCTTCTAATATAAGGCTTATCGAAAATTTGCGTTTATTTCCTAACACAACTTTCATAAATAGTGACAGGAAGATCCTTTTGTGCGTTGATGGCAGAATTTAGAAGAACATAAACGAAAGATTCATTAATGCCTCTTAGCTGAGGAAGAATAAGTAATGAATATACCGTCCAATTTTGAACTTGATTGAAGAAATTTGACCCGAGATGAAATTTGGACCCGATTTGGTTCCAGAATTTTAAAGTTTGATATTTAGCTCATACCCAAATTCAGACCCGGTTTGGTTAGATGTTTTGATTTTGGTATAGTCTAAATGTCCAATATTGGGCTTCTGTAACTAAATCGGGTCAAAATTTCATCAGTCGGGTCAAATTTCTTCGGTTGGGTATTAGACATTGCTTGAAACCCCGATTCATCCCAAACGAAATTAATTAAATCAAAAGTTTTTGGTTAATTAGGATAAATCTGGTTTACTATAATATGGGTAAATGTAAACGATTTTAAAAGTTTGTGGGACATATTAAAGAGTAAATTTTTTCTTGATGTAAAATAGAGAGGCCAAAATTTTGGGTGGAAAAGTGAGGAATATCAATAGTAGAGGGGTGAAAAAATTTTCGATCCAATTTAAAAAAGATATTTAACATTATGTCTTTTTTAATGGGGTGGATCGCATCTTGATCCAAATGAAATTCACTTTTGAATTCGTCATCCGAACTAGGGAGGGGGGGGACTAACTGTAAATATCGGGTTTTAATCTTTTTCGCATTATCTTGAGGAGAAGGAGGAGGGGTCAAAACGTCGCAATCATTATAGTAGGGGAAGCTAAACTGTCGCTTAGGTTTAAAGTTTTAAAAGACAATGATTTCGCCTTTCTCAGTAACTATAAATACTCTCTTTCGTGCCTTGATTCCCTTCCATCTTCATTTGCACATTTCTTTTCCAGGTTTTTCTCTCCCTTCTCTTTACTTTCTTTCTCTAGATTAATAAGAGGTCTTTAAAGTATCCCGGTGAACTTCCAAGCTAAATTAAGATGTCTTCATCTCTCTAAAACAACATGGAGGAAGGTAGCACTTCTTTAAATGATATCGAGGTTGGCGATATGCATGTCGTTCTAGAGAGCGATGTAACCCAGTTAATTGGGTTCAGCCGGACAACAAGCTGATGGTCATAAAACTGACAAAGAGCATGGAAGACTCATTATGTGAGCTCATCAACGATGTTTCCTTCTTCAATGGCATGTTTCTGGTCCCCGATCCCCACCAAAGACCGTGGGATTGTCGACGTGGGTACGTGTGCCTGTACAAGTCTTTGTTTCAGAAGTGCTATCTTTGGCTCCCTCTTTCGAAGCTCTTGATTGCTTACTGCGCGAGACGATTGATAGCGATTTCTCAATTTTCTATGCCCTCAATTAGACATATGGTCGCACTTCGTACTCTTGGATAGGAGTTCGGCGTCAATATCAGCGTTAGATAATTGGAGAACATGTCATCCATCAACCCGATAGTCCAGAAATCGATGAAGCTTGACACATGCTTCGTTTATATAAACTTCAAGACTTAGTTCAAGTTTATTAGCTTGACCGCTGATACAAAAATTCTTGATTGGAAAGGAAAATATTCTTTCCTGAAAGTCACTCTCGAATTCGTTAGCGATGTTGGGAAACTTATCGAGAGGAAATGGGCTAAAACATTTGGTAGATTCCACCTATGATTGTCGAGCTATAAGTTGGATATATTTCCTGTTCAATGCTGAATACTATTCTCCTTTTTGCAGTTCAGCATTGCAATCTCGGCAGATTTACTGACAACTTTCTCGAAGACGTCAAAAAACTCAGCTCGGTCGGCGTGCTGAATATCCGAGAGTTCGATCACGACAGGTTTTGATCTTGTATTCCCCAACTAAACATCGATATGTCGCTATACAAAAAGTCTCGCATCTCTTCAGTTTTAGCAGTTATCTTGTTTTTACGAAGTTCCTTCTCTAGTCAGCCGGGACATCAATATTTGCCCTACTAAGAAGAAGAAGAAAATGGGTCTCTCTAAGAAGCCTGCTAATTACGCGAAAGAGCTGGAGAAGTCGTCATCTTCAACGAGGAAGGCGTTTGCCTTCTTGTCCATAAGCGGGAAGGAAAACTGTCCTCGTTTTCAAAGGAAGAAGAGAAAATCCTCCAAGTGGGATGAGACTCCTACTGGGGTAGTCATTCTTGATTCTTCCGCGGAGGAAGTTCCTGATAGGGTACTTCCATCAAAAGATGAAGTTCGTGCTGACAAACTGAGAAACTTAGAGATTTTCCTACTGAGTGACAAATTCATATGGATACTCCTGCTGGGGTGCATGTGAATGTTAAGGCCAACATAGTGGTTCCTGAGCAAAATCCTACTCCTCAGGAAATGTTAAATGAGATGACTACTAACCTCAATCTAGAGGACGGTGAAATGCACACGTTTGCCAATGAGGTCGAGGGTCTCCTTGTTGATGATGGCGAAGGAGAAGAACAGGATTCAGGATACGATCCTACTGATTTTGAGAACACTCAGGATGCTTCTCCGTCACAGCAGAGAACTGCTACTTGACTAAACCTACCCGTTTATCTACAAAGGTATCCCATTTTCCCTGGATCCCCAGCCTGCTCAGGTTTGGTTAATCGTCTGGGAACTAACAACCTGATTCTTCCTCCGGTTGATAGATTGATTGTCCTCAGAGATTTACAAATTTTTGTCTCGGTAAGCTTGTCAGGTATTGTTTCCTGCTGCAAACTCTGATTATGAGTTTTTCTTCCCTAAGATTTCTAATGCAATTTCTTTTGTGTTTCATTATTTCCCCAAAATTTGGCTACGACGACTGAACTCGTAGCATTTTATGAGAATAAACTGAGAGCATCTGGCTGCAATGAGGGAAATCTGCTCCCTCTTTCTAAATTGTGGATGTAGGTAAGCAGGAGGTTTCTTCTGGGAAACTCCATATTAATGAGCTGGAACACTCGGTCAAATCCCTGACGGAGAAACTCAACAGTCTGAAGATGCAGCTGGATTTGGTGGCGAAGGATGTCACCAATAAAGTTGTGCTTTTGCACAAGGAGGTCCTCGAGGCAAAGGACACTGCAACAAAGCTGTGCTGTCACGGGGAGAGGTTCTCAAGGCTGACTTTGCCACGTTGCGAGAGGCTCGTTCGAAGCTAGAGAAATTGCTTGACGGTGAGATGAAGAGGCTTCGCCTTTCTTGGGCTACTCAAGTCATACAAGCTCGCAAAGAGACGCAAGCTAAGTGCGCCTCAAAGCTGAAAAACTTCGAGCCTATGTAGAGGACCGAAACAAGCTCGATCCGTTCATTCAGAAGTAGGATCAGGCGCAAATGACTATGAAATGTGTGAAGCATATTGTAGCGGAAGGAGGGACAGTCCCTGCGGAGATCATGGTGAAGCTCGAGTGTGATGTTGTATACTACAAGAGGAAATTCAACGATCTGGATGTTATGGAGGTTAGCGATGAGGATTTTTGCATTTCCTCTGATTTTGATGAGCATGGCTTGAACCTCCCCTCGGCTTCGGGTGGGGGTGCGAATGTGTCTCAGAGGAATGTTGTTGATGTGTCGGGACTACCAAGAGTTTGATATTTTAGGATTCTTATGCATCTCTTCGGCATCCTCAGCATCTACAGCGTTCTTCGGCTCATCTTCATCCAAAGGTTTCATATAGTTTGAAACATGGCACTTAGCCATGTAGTTCCGCTTTGCGATATTGTGCTCTTTCAGTTTGAATTGTAATTCTTCGTATGCTAGTTGTAAAGGAGTTAGGATAACCAGTGGTGTTCTAGTTGTAATGGATTTAGGATGATGTATTTCTTTTTCTTGGTATTAATGAAATTCTTTTATGGCTTTTAGCCCAGACGAGAAAATTTCGATCTCGCCCAACACTCTCGAATCGGACAAATAGTGCATAAGCCATAGCTTGGATTTTTTTACGGAGTTCATTGTAGTATGACAAGGTCTTCCTTGACAAAGAAAATAAAAATGTTTTATTAAGTAAAACAGCTGCACCTGTGAGGGTTACCTACGTACCCCAAAATGAGGATCAAACCTGGTCGTAGTTCGCGATATAAAGGATAGAAAAAAGAAAACAGTTAGTAGTAGAACTTCTTGAGTTTCATGGTGTTCCATGAGTTTGTTGTTGGTATGCCGTCCATTGGTACGAGCTCGTATACCCCTGGTTTGACGATCTTTGTTATTCGGTAAGGACCTTCCTAGCCAGCTCTGAGTTTGCCCGTGTTCTCCTTGCATGTATTGGCATAGGTCATTCAAAGGACTATATTGCCTTCGTCAAACCTATGTTGCCGCACCTTTTTGTTGTAACAGTTCATCGCCGTTTGCTGGTAAGCCTACATGAGTCGGAGGGCTCGATCTCACAATTCTTCAACGTTGTCCAGGGAATCTAGGGGCATGTTGTTGTTCGTTTCTTCGTCTTTGGTTAGTTTGATTCATCGTAGGTTGCATACTGCAGCTTCCAAAGGGGCCAAGGCTTCAATTATGTGTGATCGTGAAAATGGGGTTTGATTTGTGGACTGTCTTGATGTGGTTTTTCTTTGATTTATCGACCACAAGACTCCATCGAGTTCGTCGGCCCAAAGGCTTTTCTTAGATTTGAGTCGTGTCTTTAGTCCATATACGATAGATTTGTTAATTGCTCCGACTTGCTCATTTCCCTGAGGATATCGTGGTGTCGAGTGATTAAGTCTAATTCGCCACCTAAAAATTTGGGAATATAAAGCCAGAAAAATAAAAGGGAGTTCATTAGTTATTGTGATTAGACGGGCCTTGATGCCATTTTAGGGTTGATTACCACCTTGCACAAAAGTTTTAAAAAAATTTCGAACAAAAGTTAGTGCCATTATTTGTGACAATCTTGTACGGGAGTCTGTGCCGATAAATAATATTCTTCCAGACGAACTCTTGTACCTATTTTGATTTGACTGCATGATAGGATTTTTCCTCTACCCATTTGGTAAACTAGTTCTTCATGACGAGCAAATACTTTTGTTTTCCTGAGGATTATGGAAATGGTCCAACGACGTCGATGGCCCATTTCATGAAAAGATAAGGGTTGGTGGAAGTGGTTAAGCATTCCGTTGGTTAGTGACTTAGTGGTCCATGTCGCTGACATATATCGCATTTAGTGGCGTATTCTATGCTATCCTCCAACATGGTTGGCCAGTAATGGCCGTGCTTCTTTATCTTTATCGTGAGGTTTCTTCCGCTTGAATGGTTTCTTCCAACGCCTTAATGCAGTTTGGCGAGTACTTGTTGTATCTCATCTCCGTATATGCATTTGAGGAGAATACCCGAAGTTGTTCTTCTGTATAATTCCAGGTCAATGGTTGTATAACGAGATGCCTTCGCTCGCAAGCGCCAAGCTCTCCACTTGTCACTTGGTTTTTTTCGCTTAGTATATAATCCAATATTTCCTCTCGCCAATTTCAGCATGGTTGTTTTGTTGTTGATTTCCAAAACTTCATTTATTGCATTAACCATTGCAATGGCGATAATTGGGAGAGTAATGTTTTTGATTGGGTTTGTTTGCCGAATTTTGTCGTCATTATTGGATGCAAAGTTGGGTAAGGCATCTGCTAAGTAGTTGTCACATCGCAAGATTTTGATAAGCTCAAAATTTTCATATTCTGCCAGTTCCTCGTGGACTACCTACTTGTACCTGCTCATCTTGTTGTTCCTAGTTTCATATTCTCAGCTGAATTGATTCATGACGAGTATCACCTTATGCGTGGACATTTTTTAGACCGAGCTGTTTTGCAAGTCGTAATCCGGCAAGAAGGGCCTCGTATTCAGCTTTGTTGTTGGACGTGATGAACTAGAGGCGGAAGGATTACTCAAGTATCTATCCAGTTGAGATTCCAATCTTACGCCGACTCCAGAACCATGTTTCATGCATGATCTGTCGATGTAGACTTTCCATATTCCTGGTGGGGGCGCGGTGCCTATATGGCTTGGCGGCAGCTCAATGATGAAGTCAGAAAGCACCTGTGACTTAGCATATGTTCGACCATGGTATTCAATATCATATTTGCCGAGCTCGACTGCCCACTTCATAAACCTGCCGGACTGATTTGGGCGGTGAAGGATTGATCGCAATGGTTACAAGGTGAGGACTATGATATTATGTGACTGGAAGTACGGTCGTAGTTTCTGCGAAGCCATCACCACAACGAACATAACTTTCTCCAACATCAAGTCTCTGGTTTCAGCGCCACCCGATGACTTGCTAGTATAGAAGATCGTCTTTTGGTCGCCATGGTTTTTTTGCACAAGTACTCCGCTAACGATCGTCTCAGATACTGCAGGATAGAGGTACATGATATCTCCCTCTTCTGGTTTGACTAGAATGGGTGGTAAAGTCATATAGTTCTTCATTTTGGCGAATGCGTCTATGCATTTTTGATTCCACTCGAAACTTTTATTTTCTTTTAAAATTTGGTAGAAAGGTAGGTTCTTATCGGTTGATCGTGATATGAATATGTTCAGTGTGAAAATTCGTCCTGTTAGATTTTGTACTTTTTTCGTCTTCGGGGGGTGGGAGGTCGAGGATTATGGAGATTTTCTTCGGGTTTGCCTTGATGCCTCATCTTGTTACTACGTACCCGATGAATTATCCAGAGGTTACGCCGAATGTGCACTTTGTGTGGTTTAGTTTCATTCTGTAGGAACTTAGTGTGTTGAAACACTTTGCCAGGTGGCCGACGTGATCTTCGGAAATGAAGGATTTCACCAGCATATCGTCTATGTAAAATTTCATTGTTTTGTCGAGCTCGTTTGTGAACATCTTGTTAACGAGTCGTTGGTATGTTGTAATGGCATTCTTCAGTCTGAAGGCTATTGCTTTGTAGCAATATGTACCCCTGTACGTTTTCTTCTCCCTTTCATCCGGGTGTATCATGATTTGGTCGTGTCTCTTGTGGAAGTCACAGTACGCCTCCGGGTTATCGTCGAGAGGCTTGGCGGGTTTGTCTCGTTCTTTATGGATTTTTGTTTTCTAATACTTCTTTGCCATAACGGTTTGATCCTCCTCAATTTCTACAAATGTATTAGCATTGTGCAACGCGTCTTCCAATGTGTGCTGGGGGGGGGGTTAATCAACAACTCGTCTCTGAACCTAGAGTCATACCATAACGTGTTTTGGAGTGTGGTGATTGCTCTTTCATCGGTTATAACTATTCCAGCGATGACCTCCCTGAATCTGTCGAGGAAAACACGAAGAATTTCTTTTGGTCCTTGATTCATTGTCTAGAGGTTGGTAGCGTAGCCTTTTTGGTGATGAAAATTCAATTGTGTTTGATAAACATGGTGGATAGTTGTTGGAAGTTCTCAATGGAGTCGGTTTCGAGACGGGAAAACCAGGTAGCCTTGGTAAATTTTTTATAAACAATTGGTAGATCCCCGCGTATCGTTCCTCTGGGCGAACTGGGGTCCTTCCATTGCGATTGTGAATGCAGTGAGGTATTGTATTGAGTCGCCTTTTCCATCGTACGCGGGAAACTTGATTTTCGCCGAGTGTCGCACTGGTGTCTCAGTTATCTTCTTTGCGAAGGGGGTCTTCTGTGTTTCCTTAAGTGCTAGGGCGATGTCAGGTATCGAGCTGGTAGCTTGATGTACTCGTGAGTTCATGCTCTTAAGTTGCCCCCCGATATGCTGAAGCTCGTCGTTAGCGATTCCCTGAGTTTCTCTAAAGTTATTAGGATCAGCTCGACTTTCGCGTCCGTGTCTCAATGGAGGAATATGGTAGGCGGTGTCTGAAGTCGAGTTGGCCACTCCGAAGAGGGGATTTTTTACTGTATTGACATACCTGTCAACCGAGATTGCGGACATGCTATCAAGTTTTGCTCGCAATTTCTGAGATCCAACTCAGAATTTGTTAGTTTCGACTATTTGGCTAGAGAGGAGTGTCAGTGCATCCCTTAGGTTCAGCTCACCTGTGTTTTCTTGTAGGAGTTTGTTTCAACAACTCCCTCAACGAAGTTCTTTTTCAGGTTGGGTTGGATGTCTGATCGCGAGTTTGATTTGCTGCTGGATCAGCGGCGAGATTTTAGTTCTGATCGACGTCTGCTGAGGAGTTGTTCTTTGTATTGTCGTTAGTCAACCCATGTTTGTTGCCTGTTATTCTCATTTTTTCTGTAAAATCTTTTATAAAGATAAAACTAAGATCTTTGGGTGTGATCAAAGAGAGTATTTTCCCCACATACGACATCAACTGTTGATTCTAGGGTTTAATTTATTATGTTAAACTCTGAATTGTGAGTTCTTTCTTTTGATCAATGAATATATGCTTTTATTAAATAACCTTTTGAGAGTTTAAAAATTCATCTGATCAATCTGTTGATACTTACTCAACACCATTAGTGTCTCCTACCTCTGTAATTGCAGCCGAAGCAGCAACTCTTCTGGAAGCAATGAGGTCAGCCATATCACTTCATTGATGCTCTGTCGTGTTTCAATCTGATTCGCAACTCCTAATCTATATCATCAACACGAACGGATCATACAATGAACTTGACGTTATTTTGAATGATATGAGGATGCTCTCTGTATCTTTCTCCTCTATCTCTTTTATGCATATTCTAAGAGCTGTAAATGTAGTTGCAGACTCTCTCGCTAAACGGGCTTTAAAAAGCCTAGAAACCTCCGTTCCTTAACTTTTCAGTTAATGAAATTCGTTTGACAAAAAAATCATTGTCAAATCGATTTTGGGATTTTGTCAAATCGATTCAGTCTCCTGAACCTGCTTAAGCTTCTGATACTAATCCATCTCCGTCGCGACGTAACCGTGGGAGAGGCAAAAAGCGTCGAAACCAGAAGCTACCGGGAATAGCCAAAGATCTTCTCCAGAGAGGAGATCTCGTCACCTTATTTAGTAGATTATTGTATCTGTGGAAGTAACATGTGGAAGAAGACTGTTAGATCCTAAGGTTCCCAAACAAAGCTATCAATTCAGAACATAACTATTCTCCTTCTCACCAATCTCCTTAACCAAATCCCATAAACCATAAGCATCCAATCTACGTTTAGTCTTTAGTGTAGGTAGGTCGAGGATGGCGATGATCTGTTTTGGGTTCGCTTTGATCCCCATCTTTGTTACGACGTACCCGAGGAATTCGCCTGATGTGACTCCAAAAGTACACTTAGTTGGGTTAAGCTTCATTCCGTAGAGGTTGAGAGTGTATAAGCATTTTGCCAGGTGCTGCACATGATTTTTAGCTTCGTCTGACTTAACCAGCATATCGTCTATATACACCTCCATGGATTTTCCAAGCTCTTCAGCGAACATTTTGTTTACCAGACGTTGGTAGGTGGCCCCTGTGTTCTTCAGTCCGAATGGCATTACTTTGTAGGAGTACGTTCCTATGTCCGTGATGAAGGCCATTTTCTCCTGATCTATAGGATGCATCATAATTTGGTTGTATCCTGTAAAAGCATCCATGAAAGATAATATCTTGTTGCCTATAGTGGCTTCTACGAGCCTGTTAATATGTGGTAACGGAAAACTCTCTTTTAGGCACGCCTTCTTAAGGTCGGTGAAGTCTACACATATGCGCCACTTGCCGTTCTTTTTCTTGATGACGACTGGATTAGCTAGCCATTCTGGGTACTTAACCTCGGCGATTGACCCGGCATTCAGGAGTTTTTCTACCTCGTCATTTACCGCTTGGGAGCATTTTGCACCTAACTTATGATGTTTATGCTTTATCGGTTTGTAGGTCGGGTCCACGTTTAGCTCATGATATGTAATGGCTGGGTTGATCCCTTTCATATCGTCCATGGTCCAAGCAAATGTACTGGCATTCTTCTTCAATAAAGAGATTAGCTAGGCTTTGATATATGTGGCTAACTCTTTCCCTATTCCGGTGGTGCGGTTTGAGTGCTTCATGTGAATACTGACTTGTTCGACCTTGTCTATTTCCGGTGTAGAGCTATAGACTAGCTGGGAGTTTGTAGCTTCTTCGGATACCTGCAAAGTCCGTATACGATGTTCGGTTAAGAAACATGTTCGAGCTATGCGTTGGTTCCCTCGTATCGTCCAAGTTCCCCTGCTTGTTTAGAATTTAACGCATTGATGATAGGTTGATACTGATGCCTTCTTTGATGAGGTCGGCGCTGATCCCCATGTTTTGGAGTGTATCTTTGAAGAAAATATCTACCAAGCTACCTGTATCAATTAAGATCTTGGCCACTTCTGTATTTGCAATAACCAGTTCGATAACCAGGAAGTCATCATGAGGTTGGCTGAGTCCTTTTAAGGCGGCGTTCCGAAAGTCAAGTCGTTGAGAGGTTAATATGATCTCGGCCTGTTCTTTCTGGGCGGTAACAGCTCGTCGTTAGGAATTCCAGATTAATCTCACCAAGTCATTGCAGGAAACCAAGCCTCCCATGATTACGTTAACTCGTCTTCTTGGTAGTGATCCTTCCGTAGCTCGGTCGTCAGGGATACGATCTTGAGTTCGAGTAAGGGGTATCATGTCATCGATGGTATTCGAGCTTGCTTCCCTGATTATGCTGACTTGTGGGACTTTTCCCTTCGTAGCTGTATTGTGCCATGAGTTTCCACTTCGTCTTCTATCGTTGGACCGGGTTCTACTGGTATCTATTTCGCCATCCTGAAACTTTTTCAGTAAAATGGACTGTAGATGTCGGCAGTCCGCAATTTTATGCCCGTTTAGTTTGTGGAAATCGCAGTATGCTTCTGGGTCATCATCAGCAGGTGGAGGTTGGTATGCGGTTTTCCCGTTTTTGGTAATCGCGTAGGTAACGCGACCTCTCATGTCCCTTGTATAGTGTTGCCTAGGTTCTTGTGGGATATTGTCTTTTTCTCGGTTCAGCTTCGCGGCGTGATGTTTTTTAGACATTGTTGCATGCTCTTCCTCTATTTCGACAAACTTATTGACCCTGTGAAGCACGTCTTCTAGTGTTTGTGGTGGGTTAATGAGCAGCTCGTCCTTAAACCTTGAATTATGCCAAAGGGCTTTCCGTAGATCATCGATTGTACTTTCGTCGTTTATTACTATTTGAGTTACGACTTCTTTGAATTTGTCGATGAAGTCTCTTAGCGGTTTGTTCTCCTACTGGGATAGCGTCCACAAGTTGGTTGTCGAAGCTTTCTTCGCGATATACATTGAATAGTGTTTGATAAACACAATTAACAGTCGTTTGAAGTTGTTGATAGTTCCTGGTTCCAAACGGGAGAACCAATCTAGCGCCGAACCTGACAAATTTTTGACAAAAAGCTGGCATAAACTAGCGTCTCGCTCGTCCGGAGAGAATAGTGCTTGCGTCATGGCGATTTTGAAGGCCGTTAGGTATTGGACCGGATGACTTTTGCTGTCGTATCCTGCAAATTTAATTTTGGCAGAGTGTCGTACTGAGACGTCGGTGATCCTCCTAGCGAACGATGTTTTCTGAGTTTCTTCTATGGCCTTCAAAATGTCGGGGGAAGATCTGGTAGCTTGATGTACCTGCGAACTCATCAACTTTAGTTATTCACGAATGTGCTGTAGTTCGGCGGCCTCGGTAGCGTCTATGAATATTGGCGTGTTAATCAGATCAGATCAGTTGCGGTATCCTACTGCCGTCTCGGGTGTTTGCTGGAATGCTCCGAACAAAGACCTGTTGACGGTACTGATAATTGGATTTTTGAGGTCCTGGGTTATCAATCAACCCATTGTTGTAGTATGGACGGGTTTTTATCAATCCATAATGGGAAAGTACTAAGCAGTGAGAATATGTTGGATGCTTAAAAGTCAAGCTGATGTTGAAATGGGTTTGGGTGCTAAGGGTCCTAGGTGCAACGAAAGTAAAAATGCTTAAAACAGAGAAATCCTAAAAACACTTTGGATGCAAAATAGAGCAAATGCAAGATAGGTAAGAACGTGCAATCAAGGGTAAGGTCGTTCCTGAGGACAAAGGGTAACCGACTTAGGTATCCATCCTGGACTACCTAGGTACCTAACATACCTCAAACAATGAGATGACCCCTAGACAGTAGC
>OVBE01002543.1:0-30190 GCA_900406425.1 Iberis pinnata
GATCTGTGCTGAGTTGAGATCGATCCCGAGACTGCTGAGTGGGATCGATCTTGGTTTCACTGCAGAGCTTCTTGGGATCGATCCTGCACAGAGTTGGTATCGATTTTGCAACTGCTTGGAGGTAAGTTTAGTCCATTCCACAGTTGAGTGCTGAGTGCCAAGTCCATTCCAACGTCGAGTGCTGTTTTTTAGGAATTTCTAAAATCCTTCCCAAAAATACCTAAAAGTCTTGAAAAACCTCCAAAATGCGTGCATATGCAAATTCTAATGCAAAAATACTAAAAACACTAAAGTTAGTGAAATCAACTATAAATATGATGTATGCACGCTTTTAGACCTCAGAATCGATGCTATTTGATAAGTAAAAACCGTGAAAATTCAGAGTCATCAAGATTGCCCTAGGGTAACCTGCTGCTGGAGCCGCCCCTATTTCTCCCCCCAGAGGACGCAAGAAGCCTTGTCCTACTTCCGGGGCAGCCGGGAGGAGGAAGTACGTGAAAGGGGTCAAGACTTGATCCTCGCCACCGAGAGCTTCAGGTTTGAGCACGATGATGCGACATCGCACCAAGGTTCATATGCACATTGTTCTGTGGTTATTGTGTTTTTGTTTCTCTCATCATTTTGATTTTATGCAACTTGTATCTTTGATTGACTGGATATTTAGCGATTGCGGATTGGAGATGGAGCGTCTTACGGAGAAGCTTGCTAAATCGGAGAAAATATTGTTGCAATTGGAAGCGAAGGTGGGGGTAATTGATAGCGCCCATGCCTCAAAGGTATCTCAAGTCGAAGTTCAGATTAGCCGGCTCGAGAGGGATCTTGGAAAGACGTTGAGCTATGTGCTGAAGGAGAAGAAAGCTAGGAAAGCTAAGGCGAATGAGTTGCACCATATACAACATCAAATGCAGATTGCATGTTGTTCGCTGAGTCGCGCAGTCCCAAAGGTTGGAGCCAAACTGGGTGTTACTGAATATTTTTTTCTGCAGTTTGCTAAAGGTCTAGTGGAGCGTGGTTGCAAGGACGTCGAGCCCCACGAGGTGGGTGATGCTAGAGTAGATGGTGTCATGTCGAATTCTTATGGTGCAGCAGATAAGGATGAGGTCCTCATCCTGAATGATGAATGAAGTTGTTGTCATGTTTAAGACGTTTTAGGTTTTAAGTTTTTCGAAACTATTTGCTTTGGCCTAGTATGGCCGCTTTTTTATACTCATGACCCGACCGTATGTGGCTTCAGGTTTTTTGCCGATTTGCGGCTTTATATTAATGAATCATGTTTTTGTATTATGTTAGTGTTATTGAGTTGGAGTTATGGATATGAGTAGTCAGTTTGTACCTTGTTCTCCGATGGTCTCTACGTCCGCTTATTCATTTCGGATGCGAGTATTTATGAAAAGTCTAGCTTTTGGGTTTCATGAATTCGTGGATGTAAGCGAAGAGATAAATTTAGGGATCTTGTATACGTTTTTGATAGCATGTCTAGAGATTTTAGATACCATTGTGCTGGGTTTAGGGAAAGACCTAGGTATACTCTCGGTTTTAGGGCATGAGTGACTATAAGGCTTACATATTCCTTTTACGGTTCAACCTAATTCCTTTTTGATATTGGAATCTGCAATAGACTCGCATTGACCGGAAACCGAACAACTCTCAGAATAAAAATTTAAGTCATTCGGGAGTACTAACCAAAATTTTGGGTCTTATAGCGCTTTATCCTTGTGTTGGATGTATGAGAACCGATCTTACGAGAGGTTAGGTGACTACTTCGTCCATTGGGGCCAATCGACGGGTTCGATAAAGGAGCGAGTGTTTTCTCATTTTGGTTGTGGAGTCTGTGTAGACAGTTTTCATACGAGTTTGGAAGTTTGTTTTTCAGAAGTCCGCGATGTCACGCTTTTTTCCATTTGAATGTTTTGTGTTTAGAATGTGTTTGAGAAATGTTCATGCGGTTCATCAAAGGGAATGATTGTCCTTGTGAGCGAGGAAAATGTATTTGTTAGGAGAAGTATTCGTATGATTTCTGTTTCTGGGTTATATGATGATTTTTGTTGTTAGTTAGGTGTTTTTAGGTGAAATTGAAGATGTTTGAGAATCGTACGAAAAATTGTTAAGTCAAAATGCGTTTTTCTTATTTCGAAGAAGTTTCAAAAATGTAGAGTATGTGAGCGCTGATATTTTGAAATATGGGAGTATACGAGTATACATATACGTACCCTTTCTCCCCACAGTTTTTGAATAGGGGGACAACTGCACTTTTCTCGCGAAAAATTGCCTACATACTCGATTTATGGATCAGACTGTCTCGTAGTTCAGTTTGTTATGGTGTCTTTCCTTAGTGATAGTAATTTTTGTGGTGAATCGCGTTCCAAGTTTTTGATATCTTGACGCTATGCATTGTAGTGATTTTGTATGCGCATGGTTGGACTCCTTTTACGATTTTGTATGGTCCTTCCTAGTTTTCTCCCAGTTTTCCTACGTTTTGTTCTGCAGTGTTTTGGAAGACTTTAAGTAGAACTAGGTCGCCTTCCTTAAACTTGCTACTTCGTACGTTTGAGCCGCTTTTTGGTAATTTTGGATCTGAATGAGAGATTGATTTCAGCGCCCATTGACGAGGTCGAGATTGTCTAGCAGCATTAAACTATTAGTTTCTTCATGCTCTGGGAGTATCTTTCTACGTATTCTTGGGAATTCGACTTCCGCAGGGATTATGTATTCTGATCCGTATACAAGAGCGAACAGATTTTCTCCTGTTTCTCTTCTCTGTGTTCTTCTATGCAACCAAAGGAGTCCCTCGAGTTCTCTGGCCCATCAACCCTTTGCATCAATGTATTTCTTCAGCTTGTCGAGGATGGTCTTGTTGATAGTTTCTCCTTGGTCGTTGCCGTGCGGGTATCTGGGAGTGGATTTAGTTAGTCATATCCTCCAGTTTTTGCAATACGCCTTGAGTATCATTGAAATAAATTGAGACTCGTTCTCTGTTATGATTTTGTATGGGACTTCGTGTCGGCATATGATATTTATCCATACGTAACTTTTTACTTGAGCGTCGTTGATGCTTACGTATGAATTGGTTTTGACCCGTTTCGAAAGGAAAATATTAAGAAAAATAGAAAACTTTTATGTTTAGATATTTTCATGGGTTCAATGATATCTATCAACAATCAAATGAAAGGATACGACATCAAAATGGATGAGAGGAGTTCTATGGGTTGGTGGATTGTCGGTGCATGCCTTTGGCATTTTTGCACTTGCAGGTGAACTTTTCGTAGTCGTTGGCCATTGTTGGCCAATAATAGTTGTGATGTTTTATTTTTATTGTGAGGAATCTTCCACCAGAATGATCTCCACATGAACCAGAATGGACCTCTTCCATGATATTCCGTGATTTATCTGCTTCTATGCACGTCGTTAGGGGTCCAGAAAAATTTTGTTTATAAATCTCCCCGTTTACTAGAGTATATCGAGGGGCGTAAATTTTGACTTTTTGAGCGGCCCATTTCTCTGCAGGGAGGATACCTCCGGCTATGTAAGCTCAAATCTCATGCAACCATGGTTAGTCGCATCCATACCCAGATTGTTCCGGACTTTCTTCGGGTTGATCGGTTCGTCAACGTCCTCGTCCATCGATTGGATAAAATTTGTGATGATCGGGGGACTGATGCTTGGATGTTCGATGAACTCCATAGGGATGACTCATTTGAGACATAAGTCAGAGCTTGAAGCTAGAGCTGCCAAGGCATCAACCTGCATATTTTCCAAGCAAGATATTCACGTGAGGGCGAACTGGTTGAAACCCCGGGAAAGATCCTGGATGAGTTTCAGATACAAATCCTTCCTTCGTCCCTTGCCTTGTATTCTTCGTTAAATTTCCTAGCGACAAGTTGTGAGTCGCAAGAGGCATGGAATATACGTATTTTGAGGCCATTGGCTAATCGCAATCCGATGATAAGAGTTTGTTCCCCACAGTGGCTTCTAGTAGACAGTCAATATGCGGTAGTGGGAAAATGTCTTTCGGACATGACTTATTGAGGTCGGTGAAGTCAATGCAGACCAGCCATTTTCCTTTTTCCTTTTTAACCACGACGGGATTAGCGAGCCAGTTGGAGTACTGGACCTCCATTATAGACCCAACTTTGAGGAGTTTTCCAACCTTATTGTTAACCGCAGTGGCACGTTTCGGACCCAATCTCCGCCTTTGTTGTTTGACGGGTTAAGGGTTAGGTCGATGTTAAGTTTGTTGAAAGTTACGTTGATATTGATTCCTGGCATGTCTTCTGTGGTCCAAGCGAACGTATGGAGGTTCTTTTTCAAGAAAGCTATGAGTTGCGTTGTTATGAGACCACAAAGGTTAGTGTTGATCTCAACGCAACGCTCGAGGAGTTTTTTGTCTAAGCACACTGAGATGACGGGTTCGCAGGTTGGTTTGCGCTTCCCCTATAAAGTCTCGGATTTCCGTAACTGCCATAAGATCTCCATTTGATCTTGTTCAAGGGTGATTTCGACGAATCCTTTTTGCCTTTTATTTTCGGTGAGGGTTTCTGCCATTGCGCTTTTCTGTTTTAGTTTAGCGGCAAGGCATACTGCGATATCCTATGATTTCCTTGGATCGATTTGATTCTGAAAGGAGTTGGGAATTTGAGACAATAATGGTATGTGGAGGCTACATCTTGCATAGTGTTCAGCCATGGGATGCCATGATCACGTTTTAAGAAATGGGGGTATATGATCAAAAACTCTATGTTTTTTTGTTATGCTCCTAGCTTTAACTGTGAGGTTAATCGACCCGAGGGTCATTGTGGTGTCTCCAGAGAATCCTACGAGTGGGATAGATTTCTCCGTTATCTCAGAGAGCTCGATTTCCATTCTTTCGAGAGTGTTTTTGAAGATAATATTGGCAGAACATTCGGTATCGTTAATTCGATAACGAGGAGGTCGTTTTGAGGGTTGGCCTGAGCGGCCATTTCTCTATCCATGAAAGAGATGGTAGAACTTTTTGTTAAGTAAGACATACCTTTTCATGAAAGATCTTTGGTTCGACGTAAAATAAATCGCTTGCCCCCTCCTTCTAGCGATGAACTCCGGGAACCGAAATTCGAATTGTCTGACTTCCGTTAGTTAAGGAAAATCAAAGGGTGTTAATCCCCGATTTTCCAGAGATCCCGAATTTTTGTGACTCAAACGTAAACAGATCAGAACATGGAAACAATAGAATACGAATACAAATTTAAGAGTATGAAAGATGGCAAAAGAAGTCTTATTCTGAATCTCATGAGCGTGTTACAATAAAGTGATAGCCTCGGCCATAAGAACAGTTGGGAGAATCCTAAAACTAACAACAGAGACTGTGAATAACCTAATTGAGTCGCAGCTCAATAGCAAGAATGGAAAATTATCTAAAAGCCCTAAGTATTTGGTGTGGAGAATTAAACGTGTCTGTGTCTTTCTTCTTCGTCTCTCTTATATATGCTTCAGGGTCGATATGTCTTCCTTTTCCGTCTTTCGTTCTTTTGTGGAAATCTTCCTTTCCTGGTTTATCCTTTTGTGAAAATTTTCATTTTCCAGTTTATCATTCTGCGGAAACCATCATATTGCTTGGGCTAGATTCTCGTCTAGATTTTTAAGTGGGCCGTTATCGTGTTTTAGGCCTCATTGGGCCGTTTTACGGTTTAGGATATTTTTACGGTTCCCATCGGAGAACTAGGCTTTCTTACGATGACACGATTGAAACTTTGAAGAAAGATTATAACGATCATATAAGTGAGATAACGTCGACGCTTAAGTTAGCCACTATCTTTTATATGATCGATCATTACGATCGTATCCTAGTGATCGTTCCGAAGATTTACGATTTTAATTGTATGGCGTTTTGGCTAACCATTACCGTTTTATACAATTAACTTCATACGAGAAAATTTCATAATTCTTTTGCAAGTCGTATGAAATAATCGTTTAACTAAGGTGAATTCGGTGGTTAGGATAACCAGAACTGTTTATACGATTACTTCGGGACTTATGCAAATTTGATTGCAGAATTCCAATGGAAACTCGGAATGATACAAAAAGAGAGATGGGAGGTTCGAGAAGAAGTCAACTCGCCATTTGGCGCCAACTGGCGAGCTGAACTTGTGTGGTTCAGCTTGTCAATTGGCAACCTGAACGTGTGTGGTTCAGTTCTCTTGTTGGTGAGCTCAACTTGCATGGTTCAACTTGCTAGTTGGCGAGCTGAACATACATTGTTCAACGTATGTATTATCACTTTTCTGTAAATGAATATGTCGAGGTCTTTTGTATTTCTCGAACATTGATTCTGAGTATTCTTGTCTTGATCCCAAAATTAGACGTAAGCGGATTTTCCTGCCTCGTTAAAGCCTTAGTGATAGGAAAATTCGGTGGGAGAAAATATTCTCGAATAAGGAAAAAAGAGTACATAGATAATCCTTAGCAATTCTGTAATTGTTACTCGATTTTTATGAAACATATTCCTTATACTATTTTGGAAGTATTGCGGCTTTAGTTAATCCTTTTCGTTGATTGGGATTACTTTAGATCTCTTCATTTTTCTTGGACGTTGATTCCGAGTGTGCTATTTTTGAACCCAATAGTCACCCTCCAGCTTGCAAGGTTCGGGTTTGAATGTCGCGAGCGAGTGATGTATGTTTTGATCAGAATCCACGGTTGAGAAGTATCCGCAAACTAGTCTTAATTCTTTGATGATTATTTGATTGCAAAAAAGTTTTCTCTATAAGTAGTGGATTCTCAACCTTCATTTTCATTCATTCCCACTTCGTTCAAACTTCTAACTTTGAGAGCTTTTTGTTAAGTTGACTTATCCTTGGAAAGATAACAATGCCGCCATAGGTAGTACCCTCCTGGGTAGTTCTCTCGATTTGCGAAGCAGTTCCCGTTCATGTGGCAGGCTTCCTTGCTTTCAAGGAGGAGATGTCTCGCGCAATGTTGAGATAGAGTGTCCTACCTCTGTTGTTCTAAAAGGATCTTTGATGCCAACCGTAATATTGGGTATCGTGCCTGAGTTGACGCCCTCTTCCTTGGCCAATCCGAATCGCAGAGAAATTCACCCAATGGGCTCTACGACAACCCCAGTCCTTGTCGGAGAGTCCGAGCATGGGGCCGATTCAACACCTCCTCCTCCTCCTGTCAAATGGGAGATTGTCCTGGGCATACCTGCTGCTGGAGCCTCCCCAATTGTCCTACATCCTACTTCCGGGGCAACCGGGAGGAGGAAGTTCGCGAAAAGAGACGAGATTGGATCCTCGCCACCGAGAGCTTCAGTTTTGAGCACGATATCGCGACATCGCACCAAGGTTCGTATGCACATTGTTCTGTGTTTATTGTGTTTGTTATTTCTCTCATCGCTTTTTGCTTTTATGCAACTTGTATCTTTGATTGACTGGATATTTAGCGATTTTGGATCGGAGATAAAGCGTCTTACGGAGAGGCATATTAAGTCGGAGGAAAACTCATCACAGTTTGAGGTGAAGGTGGGGGAAACTAATAGCGCCCGTGCCTTGGAGGTATCTAAACTCGAAGCTCAGATTTGCCGACTCGAGAGGGATCTTGGAAAGACTTTGAGCTCTTTGTTGGAAGAGAAAAAAGCTTGGAAAGCTAAGTCGAAGGAGTTGCACCATCTACAACATCAAGTGGAGACTGCAGGTTGTTGGAGCCGAACCGGGTGTTACGGCCTCTATTCTTCTGCAGTCTGCTAATGGTCTAGTGGAGCGTGGTTTAAAGGACGCCGAGCCCCGTGAGGCGGGTGATGCTGGGGTATAAGGTGCGACGGTGGACTCTAATGGTGCAGCGGATAAGGATGAGGTCCTTATCCTGAATGATGAATGAAGTTTTTGTCATGTTTAAGACGTTTTAAGTTTTTACTAATCTGTTTGCTTTGGTCTAGTATGGCTGTTTTTTAAACTCATGACCCAACCGTATGTGGCTTAAAGTTTTTTGTCGCTTTGCGGCTTTAGGGTGTGCTTGAATATCCCAACTTTCATATTCTATTTACAGTTTTAACCTGATTTCATTCTGATATTGGAATTTGCAATAGACTCGCATCGATCGGGAACTGAATAACTCTCGGAAGACAAAATTTAAGTCATTTGGAAGTGCTGACCAAAATTTTGGGTCTTACAACACTTTATCCATGTGTTGGATGTATCACCACCGATCTTACGAATGGTTAGGTGACTAGTTCATCCGTCGTGGCCAACCGATGGGTTCAATATAGGTGCGAGTGTTTGCTCATTTTTGTTTTGGAATTTGTGTAGATTGTGTTCGTACGAGTTTGAAAGTTTGTTTCCGCAACGTCGAGCTTTTTTGGAAGTTCTTTTTAGTTCGAAGGTTTTGTGTTTAGAATGTGATCGAAAAATGTTCCTGCGGTTCATCGAAGGGCATGCTTGTCCTTGTGAACGAGGAAAATTTTTTTGTTAGGAGAACTGTTCGTATGATTTCTGTTTCCGGGTTATATGAAGAAATATGTTGTTACTAAGGTGTTTTTAGGTGAATTTCAAGATGTTTGTGAATAGTACGAAATTTTTTTAAGTCAAAATGCATTTTCATATTTCGGAGAAGTTTTAAAAATGTCGAATATATGACCACTAATATTTTGAAATGTTGGAGTATACGAGTATATGTATACGTACCCACTCCCCCGCCTCTTCTCGAGTAGGGGGACAACTGCACTTTTTTCTCGAAAATTGTCTACGTACCTATTTCAGGGATCAAGTTGTCTCGTAGTTCAGTTTGTTATAGTGTCTTTGCTTAGTGATAGTACTTTTTGAGGTGAATTTTGTTCTAGGTTCTTGGAATCTCTACGCTCTGCGTTGTAACGATTTCATACGTGTCTAGTCGAACTACCTTTGTGATTTTGTATGGTCTGTCTTTGAACCTGCTACTTTGTACATTTGAGTTATAGTACTTTACGACCGCTTTTTGGTAATTTTTGATTCGTATGAGAGCGTGATCTCGGTGCCCATTGATGAGGTCGAGATTGTCTAGCAATATTACACCATCCGTTTCTTCTTGCTTTAGAAGCAGCTTTCTGCATATTCTTGGGAATTAGACTTATGTGGGGATTATGCATTCTGATCCATATACGAGAGCAGAAGAAGTTTCTCCCTTTGCTCTTCTCTATGTTGTTCTATGCAAGCAAAGGACTCCCTTGAGTTCTTTGGCCCATCGATCCTTTTTTGTGTCCAGGGATTTTTTCAGCTTGGCTAGGATGGTCTTGTTGATAGTTTCCGCTTGATTGTTGTCGTGCGGGTATCTGGGAGTGGATTTAGTTAATCGTATCCTCCATTTTTTGCAAAACGCCTTGAATATCGTTGAAATAAACTGAGACCCGTTCTCCATTACAATTTTGTATGGGACTCCATTTGGGCATATGATATTTCTCTATACGAAACTGTTGACTTGACCGTCATTGATGCTTGCTTATGAATCGGCTTCGACCCATTTCGAAAATAAAACTGTTAAGACTAATAGGAAACGTTTATGTTTGGATTTTTTCATCGGTCCGACAATATTCATCAACCATCGCATGAACGGATACAACGCCAAAATGGATGAGAGGAGTTCTGCGGGTTTGTGGATCGTTTGGTGCATGTCTTTGGCTTTTTTGCACTTACGGGCAAACTTTTTGCAGTCCTTGGCCATTGTTGGCCAATAATAGTCGTGTCGTTTTGTTTTTATTGCGAGGGATCTTCCACCAGAATGATTTTCACATGAACTTAAATGGACCTCTTCCATGATATTCCGCAATTGGTCTCCTTCTACACACGCCATGAGGGGTCCATAAAACTTTTGCTTACATAAAAATTGGTTTTTTCTTGCCGCGCTCCTCTCTGATAAGGACACCGCTTATGACTGTTGTCGACACTGCGATGCATATAATCAGGGGTTCTCCAATGACGGATTTTGCGGGAATTGGAGGTGTGGTCATGTAATGCTTTAAATGTTGAAAAGATTTCTCGCATTAATCTGACCATTCCAACTTTTTATTTCCTTTCTGAATATCATAGAACGGGAGGCATTTATCCGTTGATCGTGAGATGAAACTATTGAGTGTGGCGATAATTCCTGTGACGGAGACATTTATACTTCTTTCTTATTTCTCGGAGAAGCCATTTCGATCAGCGCTTTTATTTTTTGGGTTAGCTTTAATCCCTCGGTACGAGACGAGATATCCGAGGAACTCCCCTGATGCCTTGACAAATCTGCATTTTCTGGGTTGAGTTTCATATTATGAGAGTTTAATTACTCGAAGCATCTCTGCAGATCGGTGATATGTTTTGGTTCCTTTAGGGACTTTACGAGAATGTCATCGATATATAGCTCTATAGTCTTTGCGAGCTCTTCGGAGAACATACGATTGACAAGTCACTGTTAGTTGCGCTGGTGCTTTTTAGGCCTTAGAAGGTGTGATTGTTCATCATGATCTAATTGTACCCCGAGAAGGTCTCCATGAAAGATAAGAGTTTGTTCTCCGACATGGCTTCTACTAGACGGTCAATATGCGGTAGTGGGATTTCGGACACGCTTTATTGAGGTCGGTGAAGTCAAACCAGACCCACCATTTTCCTTTTTTCTTTTTAACCACAATAGGATTAGCAAGCCAGTTGTGGTACCTAACCTCCATTATAGACCCAACTTTGACAATTTTTTCAACCTCATCGTTAACCGCAGTGGCGCGTTTCGGACGCAACCTCCGCCTTTTCTGTTTGACAAGTTTATAGGCTAGGTTGATGTTAAGTTCGTTGATATTGATTCATGGCATGTCATCTACGGTTCAACCAAATATATGGAGGTTCTTTTTTAAGCAAGCTATGAGCTGCATTTATATGGGACCTCAGAGGTTAGCGCCGTTCTCAACGCAAAGTGCAGAGAATTCTTGGAGTTGTCTAATTTCCGTTAGTTAAGGAAAATCAAAGAGTACCCCATTTTTCAAGAGATCCCATATTTATGTGAGTCAAACATAAAAAGATCATAACACTCAAACAATAGAATACAAATACAAATTTAAGAGTATGAAAGAGGGCAAAAGAAGTCTTGTTTTCAATCTCGTGAGCGTGTTACAATCAAATGATTGCCTCGGCCAGTATCCTAGAACTAACAACAGAGACTGTGAATAACCTAATTGAGTCGCAACTCACTAGCAAGAATGGAAAATAATCTTAAATCCCTATGTATTTCGGTGTGGAGAATTGAACGTGTCTTTTCCCTTCCTCTTCATCCCTCTTATATAGGCTTCAGGGTCGGTCTGTCTTCCTTTTCCTTTCTTTTATGGAAATTTTCTTCTCCGGTTTACCCATCTGTAGAAATCTTTCTTTTTTAGAGTTCTTCCATTTTCTTCATGGCTTGAAGGACAAGCTGCGATCGTCATTGCACTTGAGCATTATTTTCGGCTAGAATCGTAAGGGAGCCTTTTCCATTAGAGAACCAAGATTTTGCATGATGACATGATTGAAAATTTGCAGAAAGATTATATCGATCATATAAGCAAGATAACGTCAACACTTAAGTTAGCCGCTATCATTTTATACGATCGATAATTAGGAGCGAGTCCTTGTAACCGTTACGAAGAATGACGATTTTAATCGTATGATGTTTCAGCTCACCATTACCATTTTATAGGTTTAACTTTGTACGAGAGGATTTCTCTATTCTTTCACAATTCGTAGGAAATAATCATATAGCTAAGGTGACTTCGGTGTTCAGGATAACCCGAACCGTTTATACGATTATTTTGGGACTTATGCGAGTGTTACGATTTCTATTGCAGAATTTCAACAGAAACTCGGAATGATACGAAATGAGAGATGGGAGGTTTGAGAAGAAGTTAGCTCACTAGTTGGCGAGCTAAACATGCGTAGGTCAGCTCGCCAACTGGCCTGCTGAACTTGTGTGGTTTAGTTCACCAGTTGGTGAGCTGAACATGCGTAGTTCATGTCGCCAACTGATGAGCTAAACTTGTGTGGTTTAGCTTACCAGTTAGCGAGCTGAATGTGCGTAGTTCAACTCACCAACTGGCGAGCTAAAATTGTTTGGTTCAACTTACCAATTGGCGAGCTGAACGTCCGTTGCTCAACATATGTTTTATTGCTTTTTCGTAAACGTATTTGTCAAGGTCTTTTGCATTTCTCGGACATCGATTCAGAGTATGCTTGTTTCAATCCCAACATTGGACGTAAGCAGATTGTCTTGCCTTGTTAAAACATTAGTGATAGGAGGACCCGATGGTAAAAGACCTTCTCGAATAAGGGAAAAATAGTGAAGAGGTAATCGCTTAGCGATTCTACGATTGTTGCTTGATTCTTCCCAAACATATTCCTAACCGCCTTTAGGAAGTATCGCGGCTTTAGTTAAGTTGTTTCGTTGATTGGGATCACTTGGATCTCTTCGTTCTTCTCGAACATTGATTCCGAATGCATTGTTTTTGACCCCAACATTCCCCAAAAGAGTTTCTATAGTCAATTTGGGTTATTGTGAAGATGTATGTTGTTGTAGGTATCGAATGATTGTTTAAAATTCATCAGATTTCTGAAGCAATTAAACACCAAGACTAACTGCAACTGCCTCATATGGTGGTCTAACCTTAAACCTTTAAATTCGATAACATTGTCAGATACCAATGTACAATGGTCAAATTTAAATTAATATCAAGACTTAACCTAAACAAAAAACAAGCTCAATATATATAAATAACGAATCTTAAAATAAAGTATAAAAAATCTTTAAGTACGAAGAAATTTGATGAATCAAGGGTCTTAGAGCCCTAATTTGAGTTCATCTTTCAAAAGGGTTCGTTGAGTGAAGGGTTCTGAAACTCTGAATGTTGTGTCAAGGTTCTAAGAGTCATGAAACTTTGAATGTTGGGTACAGGTTCTGAGGGTCCTTGAACTCTGACTGTTAAGTTATAGGTTCTGAGGGTCCTGGAACTCTGACTATTGAGTCAATGGTTCTGAGGGTCTTGGAACTGTGAATGTTGAGTAAAGATTGTGAGAATCCTTTTATTAATTCTAAAAAAGTGAAGTTGTCCACAGGTCGGACGAGCTCAAAGTTTAGTAATATTGTTAGTGTTTGTTCTCTCGTTTTTCTCTCCAGAACTTCTCTCTAAAATTTCCAACCTCTTTCTCTTTGTTCTCGAATCCCCTTTGATAGTGTATTTGGTTCCTTCTGATAGTGATAAGGAGTTGGTGACTAGCTGGCGCCCACACAGCATGGCCTAGGCCTAGCTTGGCGCATATGCTAGTACGACTTATTCATAGGTCGACTGTTACAGATCAACACTCTTCTCGTGAGCTCGTCATGGAATATGTCCTCATACTTGATATGCTAGTGTATGGGCCTTTAATTAGGCTTGGCATACTCCTAGGCCTTGTTCATGGGTCATGATCCCATACCCAACAATATGTCCCCCCTTCTCGGCTCGACGAGATGAATATGAGCGAGCTTATCAGATTAGGAAGTTTATTGGTATGGGGGATATCAAGGCCATTCATAGGTCATCAGTTTATTTCTTAGGGTAATGGTCTTCTTTGTTATTTTTTTCTCTTCGAGATTTCTCTTCGCTTACTGCTCCTAAACTAATATGAGATTTTCATCTTGGTTAAACTTGGAACCAAGAAAATCTATCTCATTAAAAACCTTAGTGAGGAAAACCTCATGGGAGAAAACCCCACTAAGGGAAAAAGAGTATAGACTCTCAAGGTTAGAGGATTCTTCAACATGGTCTAATCATTTATGATTTTGAACTTGGCTTTTCATTCCTTCTTCATTCTTGAGTTTCAGCTTATAACCTGAAGGTATACTAGACTTCTTCATGCAAAACATATCATCTTGGGTTATTACCCCAAACTCCAAAACTTGTAGATTATGCCTTCTAAGAACATCCATCCTTAACATATCATAACTTCTTAACCATAAAACATGTGAACTTCAATCGCATCTCCACTCCCTAATTGTCGGTTCCTTGATTTTGAGTCTGCCTAGCTGGTTCTTTTCCCGTTGGTGTTATTCTTCCTACAAACGAGTCATTAGGGAAATCAGGAGATTTTAGTTGAAAAGAAAATACCCACATCGTCACCGAGGGGAACGAGTTCATAAACTTCTTTGAAAGGATCATCATTGAAAGAATCTGAGTGGTCTTTTCATGAAGGCTCGCTAATCCATAGATGTGGAAGTACTTCTTCTACGGTCTCGCTGAGCGAAGTAATCGAGGGAAACTTTGTTAGGGGTTACCGACCCAAGAAGTTGGGGTACTTAGTTAGGGGAGCCGAGGATATCATGGTGAGAGATCTCTTAGGGGGTACACCGAGCTGAGAATCTGGGAATATTTCTCATGAGGAGTTGCCGAGCAGAGAAGCTGGCGATGGTTCTAAAAGTCTTTCGAGCCAGAGTAGTGAAGAAACTTTTGATAGTACTGTACCCACGAAGATATGTCATGAGGTAAAAGTGGGTAAATAAGTCCCTCAAATCAATGATGTGAGCGAGATGGCTTCTATCTCTTTATCGAAGGTTCTGAGGCGAGAAAAGACGAGAGGAGACTTCAAGATCTCCCTTCTAGGATAAAGAATTCATTATTGGGGTGACGTCATCGACCAATGAGGGTCTCCCCTACCTTTCTCGTACTTATAGTTTTAACAACAAAAACTATTGTTTCTAATTTCGAAAGTTATTGGTAAGAGGGTCGTCGAGGGCAAGCATGCGAGGAAGAGGAAGAAGACTACAACTTCTAAGTTAAAGGGGAAAATTAAATCTAATGATGCGCTTATTGCCACTGAGGGGAGACGACGAGGCTAGTGTGAAGAGGGTTGCTGAGGGGATGATGACATCAATGTCAAGGTCGAAAGGTACGATCTTGTAAACAAGTATCCCTCTAATGTTGATTCCTTGTTTCCTTTGGAGGAGGAACCTTCCTGGGGTCTTGCAGCACGTTATGGTCAGCGGCACCCCTTCGATTTTCATTGTGACCACATTTAGAGTTTTGATGCGGATCTGCCAGCCTATGAAGACTTTTTTTAAACATTTTATCAGTCAACATACTTTAATGGTGACTGACAAGGCTTATAGCCTAAGGTTTTCAATGGATATGCTAGATATTTCCTTTAGCTTTGCAGTCGAGGTTTATAATTTTTTGCTTTTTTATTTGTGTGTTTGATCGTGGATGTTGTTTTTGTAGTTGGGGGCTTTGGTGAACCATATAGTGATATATTACATGCTCAAACTTAGGAGGGTTGACGCCCCTATTGAGTTGATAACCTTAGCAAATGAGTAAAGTGATCCACATGTTGTCGAGGTCGAAATGGTGAAGTTTCTAGAGGCAGAGAGAATTATTCTTCTCGAGAAGGTCAATGAGTGCCCTCGGCTTGTGGGGTCCTTTTTAAGATGGCCAGGGACTCTTGATGGAAGATCTTAGAAAAATAAACTGGGAAAAAGCTCCGGTAAAGGATAAATTAGACAAGACAGTAAAGGAAGGGATCCTGAAAGCCAAGTTTGTTTGGTAGAAGAGGGTGGCCAACTATTTTATGAACGTTCGGCATCACCTTTAGGGGAAGTAGGCGGTCGATTATAGCGATCAGAGTATTGGTGCTCTCAAGGGTACTTCTGATGTCTTTGATTTTATCGACTTGGCTGATTTTCTCGAACCAAAGCCTTCACAGGGTGCTAATCCCTCATCTTCTCAGGTTGTTGTTCCCCCCCTTATGGTCATCCTTCTTCGAATGTTTATATTTGTTTTTGTATTATTTGGCTTCTAGATTTTTTTCTTATGTAATGTATTTTACTTTGGATTTATTGGATGATTTGGTTCTTGTTTTGTCTTCATCCTTGCTATATTGATCTTTTAGTCATATTTGATTGAGCGCGAGTTGAGTACTTGAGAGCGAGGGTGTTAATCCCATATCCTCTCAGGGTACTATTCCCTTGTACATTTAAAATTTTGAATTCAGGTAACTTTATATTGTTTAAGTTCGAGTGAATGCTTAAAAGTGCAAGGTTGCGATAACCTCCACTTCCCCTTTAGTGTCTAGGCTAGCGACAAATGTGCGAGTATGGGCTCAACATATAGTGCTCATCGTGCTTATAAACGTGCAAGCTTATACTCAGCTTTACGTTTTTTTGGGTGTTGACGAGTGTTTTTTTCTTATACTATGTATGGAGACTTAGCTAGAGTGTTGGTTGTGCGAAATTTTCGTGTTAGACTTTTCTATGTGCGAGCGTGTGGGCTCAGTTTTTTTAATTTTGCAAGAAATTTATAGAGTATGGGGTTTATTCCCCTCGGCTTACCTTTTGATATTCTAGGTCTTCGATGAGCGTGTGAGTCTAGACTCGGCTTCTGGTGCTCGTATTTCCTTAGTATGTACGAGTATGTACTCAGTTTTGCGAGGCTGAATGCTCGAAGGTGCGAGGCTGCGTTAACCTCGGCTTACCTTTTAGTGTTCTAGGTCATCGACGAGCGTGCGAGTCTCGGCTTGGCTTACATCATGCTAGTCAGTCCTAGAACATGTGAGCTTGTGCTCGACTTTTTCTTGTGGGTATCAATCACATTATATTTTTCCTTGTTCCAATATTGATCACCTGGCCAGGGTGTCAATGCAAGCTTAAGATCTGCTTTTCTATGTGTGATCTTGTTCTCGACTTTTCTTTGTGCGAGCTTGAGCCTTTGAGCTTGGTTTTTTTTTTTCAAAGCGCTTAAGCTTAGCTTCTTTTTTCTGCTTCATTTGAGCTTTTCATATGGGTGAAGGGTTGAGCTCGTCGAATGGGTGAGAGCTTGAGCTCATCGTATGGGTGGAAGCTTAAGCTCGTCTTATGGGTGAGAGCTTAATCTCGTCGTATGGGTTTTTCCTCTTTTATTTTTTAAGGTGAGAGTTTGAGGTCGTCGACCTTTTGCACAAAATTTTTAAAGTCGTCGATCTTCCGAAAGAGATTTTTGAGGTCGTTGACCTATTGAGTGAAAGTTTCGAGTGAGAGTTTTGAGGTCCTAAACCTTTCTTGTGAGATTTTTGAGTTTGTGGTCGTCATATGGGTCATTATGTAGCCGAGGAATTCCCCTGAGATTACACGGAATCTGCATATTGTGGGGTCTGGCTTTATCCCATACATGTATAATATTGCAAAGAAAGCCCTAAGGGATTCGAGTGGTGGGTTCCAAGGAGGGACTTGACGAGCATATCATCGATGTAAAAGTCCATTATCTTTCCCAGTAGTCGATGAACATCTTGTTCACGAGTCTCTGGTGCGTTGCCTCTGCATTCTTTAAAAACCGAAGGGCATCACCTTGTTGCAATAGGTTTTTGCGGTATATGATGAAGGAAATATTTTCACGGGTCCTCGGGGTGCATTATTATTTGGTTTTACCCCGAGAATAGAATATGGTCTTTCAGAAGTATCGTATTTTGTTACTTTGATTTTGATGATTCGACTAGTGCGGTTTGATGTTCGGATCGTGTGATTAATATATTCATGACGGTTTTTAGACATTGATTTCGTCATGACCGTATTTTATCTCAACAAGGCGCGAAGCCTCGATACACTCTTCGACCTCATGACCTTTTCCGCAGCACGAGAAGTCGGTGTGGGATCAGAGAAATCAGTCCTAAGCGACAGTATCTGACTCATATCGCCAAACTCGTTTAGATAGAAACCAGGAATCGATCCTTTTCCGACTTAGGAAGAACTACCCATTCCAAAGGTAGCGCCCTCATTCCTCGGAGACCTCTTCCTATCCCTCGCGGGAGGCATATGGTATGGAGCAAAACCTTCCATTGCTGGTTATTCGTTGTCCAAGAAAACCTTGAAACAAGCACTAGTGTTATGATACGCAACGTCATTTCAAACTTGTTGCGGTGAAAAGTGACTCTAGTAAAGCAAACTGCCCCTAAGGATATTTCGGACGATAAGAAGATCCTGCGACAACATTCGAAAGTTGTTGGTAAGAGGGTTGTCGAGGGCGAGCATGCGAGGAAGAGGAAGAAAAATACAACTTCTAAGTTCAAGGGGAAAATTAAATCTAATGAAGCGCTTGTTGCCACTAAGGGGAGACGACGAGGCTGGTGTGAAGAGGGTTGCTGAGGGGATGATGACATCAATGTAAAGGTCGAAAGGTACGATCTTGTAAAAAGGTATCCCTCTAATGTGGATTCCTTTAGTCCTTTGGATGACGAACCTTCCTGGGGTCTTGCAGCGCGTTATGGTTCGCCGCACCCCTTCAATTTTCATCGTGACGATATTCAGAGTCTTGATGCGGATCTGTCGAGTTGTGAAGACTTTTGTGTGTTTGACCTTGGATGTTGTTTTGGTAGTTGGGGGCTTTGGTGAACCATATGGTGATATATCACATGCTCAAACTTTGGAGGGTTGATGCCCCTATTGAGTTGATAACCTTATGGAATAAGTAAAGTGATCGAAATGCTATCGAGGTAGAAAGGGTGAAGTTGGTAGAGGCAGAGAGAGTTATTCTACTCGGGAAGGTCAATGAGTCCCCTCGGCTTGTGGGGTCCTCTTTGAGATGGCCAGGGACGCTTAATGGAATCTTAGAAAAATAAACTGGGAAAAAGCTTCTGTAAAGGATAAATTAGACATGACTGTAAAGAAAGAGATCCAGAAAGCCAAGTTTTTATGGTAGAAGAGGGTAGCCAACTATTTTATGAACGTTCGGCGTCACCTTTAGGGGAAGTAGGCGGCCGATGATAGCGATCAGAGTATTGGTGCTCTCAATGGTACTTTTGATGTCTTTGATTTTATCGACTTGGGTGATCTTCTCGAACCTCAGGCTTCACAGAGTGCTACCCCCTCATCTTCTCAGGTTGTTGTTCCCCCTTATGGTGATCCTTCTTCGAATGTTTAAATTTTTTTATGTATTTTGTGGCTTCTAGCTTTTCTTTCTTATGTAATTTATTTTACTTTGGATTTAATGGATGATTTGGTACTTATTTTGTCTTCATCCTTGTTATACTCATCTTATAGTCATATATGATTGAGCGCGAGTGAGTACTCGAGGGTGCGAGGGTGTTAATCCCATATCCTCTCAGGGTACTGTTCCCTTTACAGTTAAATTTTTAGGTAACTTTATATTGTTTAAGTTCGAGTGAATGCTCAAAAGTGCGAGGTTGCAAGCTTATTCTCAGCTTATAGTGCAAGCTTATGCTCATTGTGCTTATGAACGTGCAAGCTTATGCTCAGCTTTACGTTTTTGGGTGTTGAAGAGTGTTTTTTTCTTATACTCTGTCTGAACACTTAGCTAGAGTGTTGGTTGTGCGAAATTTTCATGTTAGACTTTTCTATGTGCGAGCATGTGGGCCCAGTTTTTTCTTGATTTTGCACACAATTTATAGAGTATGGGGTCTATTCCCCCTCCTTTTTCTTGACGCATAACTTGAGAAAGATTTTGGCTCTTCACTTTCGCGAGACTGAGTGGTTGAAGGTGAGAGCTTGCGTTAACCTTGGATTACCCTTTGATATTCTAGGTCTTTGACGAGAGTGTGAGTTTGTACTCGGCTTCTGGTGCTCTTCTTTCCTTAGTAGGTGCGAGTATGTACTTGGATTTGCGAGGCTGAATGCTCGAAGGTGCGAGGTTGCGTTAACCTTGGCTTACCCTTTAGTGTTCTAGGTCATCGACAAGCGTGCGATTCTAGGCTTGGCTTACACCATGCTCGTCGCTCCTAGAATGTGTGAGCTTGTCCTCGACTTTTTCTTGTGGGTATCAACCACATTTTTCTTTTTCCTTGTTCCAATATCGATCACCTGGCCAGGGTGTCGATGCGAGCTTAAGCTCTGCTTTTCTATGTGTGAGCTTGTGCTTGACTTTTCTTTGTGCGAGCTTGAGCTTTTGAGATTGGTTTTTCTTTTTGGAA
This sequence comes from Iberis pinnata, assembly GCA_900406425.1. Lineage (NCBI taxonomy): Eukaryota > Viridiplantae > Streptophyta > Magnoliopsida > Brassicales > Brassicaceae > Iberis > Iberis pinnata. The sequence goes on from OVBE01002543.1 coordinate 19,863, forward strand.
GCTTCTTTTTCAGCTTCATTTGAGCTTTTCATATGGGTGAAGGGTTGAGCTCGTCGAATGGGTGAGAGCTTGAGCTCATCGTATGGGTGAAAGCTTAAGCTTGTCTTATGGGTGAGAGCTTAATCTCGTCGTATGGGTTTTTCCTCTTTTATTTTTTAGGTGAGAGTTTGAGGTCGTCGACCTTTTGCACGAAAGTTTTAAAGTCGTCGATCTTCCAAATGAGATTTTTGAGGTCATTGACCTATTGAGTGAGAGTTTCAAGTAAGAGTTTTGAGGTCGTAAACCTTTCGAGTGAGATTTTTGAGTTTGGGGTCGTCATTTGGGTCATGTAGCCAAGGAATTCCCCTGAGATTACACGGAATGTGCATATTGTGGGGTCTGGCTTTATCCCATACATGTATAATATTGCAAAGAAAGCCCTAAGGGAGTCGATTGGTTGGTTCCAAGGAGGGACTTGACGAGCATATCATCGATTTAAATCTCCATTATATTTTCCAGTAGTCGATGAACATCTTGTTCACGAGTCTCTGGTGCGTTGCCTCCGCATTCTTTAAAAACCGAAGGGCATCAACTTGTTGCAATAGGTTTTGCGGTATGTGATGAAGGAAATATTTTTATGGGTCCTTGGTGTGCATTATTATTTGGTTATGCCCCGAGAACATATTCTTTATGTTCTTTCAGAAGTATCGCGGTTTGTTACTTTGATTTTGATGATTCGACTAGTCCGATATGATGTTCGGATTGTGTGATTAATATATCCATGACGGTTTTTAGACATCAATTTCGTCATGACAGTTTTTGATCTCAACAAGGCGTGAAACATCGAAACTTTCCTTCGACCTCTCGACCTCTTCCGCAGCAGGAGAAGTCGGTGTGGGATCAGAGAAATCAGTCCTAAACGACGGTATCTGACTCAGATCGCCAAAGTCGTTTAGACAGAGCCCGGGAATCGATCCTTTCCGAATTGGGCAGAACTACCCACACCAAAGGTAGCGCCCTCATTACTCGGAGACCTCTTACTATCCCTCGCGGGAGGCATCTGGTATGGAACAAAACCTTCCATTGCTGGTTATTCATTTTCCAAGACAATTTGGGAACAAGCACGAGTTTTATGATATGAAACATCATTTCAAACTCGTTGCGGTGAAAAGTGACTCCAGTGAAGCAGACTGCTCCAAAGGATATTTCAGACGATAAGAATATCTTGCGGCAATGGTGGAAGAGGAACGACAACTGCACAAAACAAAGACACACATTAGGCATCGGTATATGGAAGCAAGTCAACTATCCGACCACATTACCCATCAGACCCTGTTTCTGCTTAAAACAGCAAATGTAACTCTCTTTGACAGAAGCTCTATCAATCTTGACATTTTCCAATCATGGAGATGGGACTACAACGATCGGATGATCGACATGTTCTTCTGTGATACAAAGTGATACTGTCGGGAAGCACTCGGACCCCTCGGATGAAGAAACACTGTTAGGTAATCAGCATCTAAGCTCATCTCTCGCTCGTAGCGCATGAAGGACTCTTGGTGTAATCTACCCGATCGATAGGCCATATCACCTCAAGAATTCACATTCGACTCCCGAAATGGGAAACCATAATCCAAAGTAAAAAAGATGCGCCTTGTAGCAAGTAAACCAACCCCGAGGCAGGTCGCAAGCTTCTTCTCCATGTTTCAGAAGGCAAACTCTACATTGTCCAGAACTTGGCAAAACTCCGGATAGTATTCATAAAGAAGTTTCTCCTTGGACACCATCGCTCGGGTGGCGGAGCCTCTAGGCCACATGCTGCGCGCCAATACGCTTCTGCATCCCTCGGGTCAATCGAGAGTCTCAAAAAATTGACCTTCAGCATCAAATCTGCGCCCCGAACCCGCAAGCTGTCGGGACTGAAAATCTACGGTAGCACATTTCCAGTAGCTCCTGAGTTTGAATTCATAATGAGAATGGGAAAAGCAGTAAATTATTTGAGAGAATAAGGAATTTCACCTTTGAAAATTTCTTGAAAGTGATGAGTGAAGTTTAAAAAGGTAACTTCTTATAGAGAAATTTTTTTACTATTTACCTTTGATTTATAAGCCATCGATTCCGCCTAACTTACCTAACCCGATACCTCACAAGAACATTCAAATGATTCTTGTGAGCTGGGGTGCTAACTGTTGGGGTCAAAAGGTTACGACGAAATTGATGCCTCACCTTAGCTATACGATTGTTTTTTTATGGTTTTCCAAAGATTTGCGAAATATTTTCGTATGGAATTAATTGTACAAAATGATAATGGTTTGCCGAAACTCCAAGACTATCTTGATTATACGATTAAAATCATATTTCTCATAACATCCACTAGAACACACTCGTATTTACCGATCATATAAAACGATAAACGACTCACTTGAACGTTGATTTTATCTCACTTATATGATCGGTATAATCTTTCCACAAAGTCTTGTTCATACAATCGTAACAAAGCTTGGTTCTCCGATGAGAACCATAAAAATTGCCTAAGCCGTAAAACGGCCCAACAAGGCCTGAAATACGATAACAACCTACTTACAACTCTAGCCGAGAATCGAGCCCACACACAATGGTGGTCAAAGTTTTTCCTGAAAGCTGAGAAGAAATGGAATAAATTAAGAATAGGAAGGTTTCCACAGAAGAACAAACTAGAAAAGGAATATTTCCGCGAAGGAACGAAAGAAGAAAAAGGAAGATGGAGCAATCCTTAAACATTAGGGCTATTTTCAAATTTTATTAGTGAGCTACGACTCAACTAGGTTACTAGTCTTATGACTTCTGTACTACGGAACTCGCCAACAGGTCACGGAGCCAAGGCTTACCACCTGTTGAAATGCTCTTACGAATTCATAATAAGACTTCTACTTTGCTCTCTTTTGCAATCTTTAATTCTTTCACTTTTGCATTTATTTTCATACTCTGATCTTGTCTGTATTTAACTCACAGAAATCTGGGATCTCTGGAAAGTTAGAGTTCTCTCTGATTTTCTGTAACTAACAAAAATCGACAGTGCGAATCTTGGTTCTCGCAATGTTTTGAATCCATAAGTAGGCCGTTATCATTTTCAGGCCTCATTGGGATGCTTTATGGTTTAGGCGACTTTAACGGTTCTCATCAGAGAAACAGGCTTTTGCATGATGATACAGTCGAACTTTGAGGAAATATTATATCGACAGTACAAGCGAGATAACATCAGGTAGCCGTTTATCATTTTATACGATCGATAAATACTAGCGCGTCTTTGTGATTGTTCGAAAGAATGAAAATCTTAATCGTATAATTCTTGGCGTTTCAGCTAACCATTATCGTTTTATATGATTAATTTCATACGAGAAGATTTCATGATTCTCTTGCAAGTTGTAGGGAACAATTGTATAGCTAAGGTAACTTTGGTGTTTAGTATAACCGAAACCATTTGTTCGATTAATTCGGGACTTACGCGAGTTTTATGGTTTTTGCTGCAGAATTCGAACGAAAACTATAAATGGTTCAAAACGAGAGACAAGAGGTTTCGAGACGAGTTATGCTTGCCAGTTAGCGAACTGAACATGCGTTGTGGAGTTTGCCAGTTGGCAAGCTCAACATGTGTAGTTCGGCTCGCCAACTGGCGAGCGGAACTTGTGCAGTTCAGCTCACAAACTGGCAAGCAAAACTTGTGAATTTCAGCTTGCCAGTTGGCAAGCTGAACATTTGTTTTTCAGTGTATGTATTTTGTTTGTCTATAAACGTATATGTCGAGGTCTATCATATTTCTCGGACATCGATTTCGTGTATGCTTGTATCGATCCCGACATTGGACGTAAGAGAATTATCTTGCCTCGTTCAACCCTTAATGATAGGAAAATCTTGTGAGAAAAAACCTTCTCGACTAAGGGATTTGAAGGCTAGATCCTTGTTTAAGCCATTTTAAAAGGCTAGAGAAAGGATTTGAAGCCTAGATCCTTGTTTAAGCCATTTTTCAAGGCTTTAAAATTTGTTTTGAAGCAAAACAACTTCTGGTTTTGTTTAAACCAATTTTTCATGAGTTTGAAGCTTAAAGCTTCTGCTTTTGATCTTTTTAATCGGTCAAAAGGTGTTTAAAACCTGTTTTGAAGCAAAAGCTTCTGTTTTTAAAAGGTTTTATTCGGTTTTGAGATGTAAGAAAAAGGAACCAAGTTCTTTAAAGCTTGTTTACAAGTGGGACTTTGGCCTTATGGGTGGAAGTGAAAGGGCTTGATGAATCATCTTACTTACATCTCTTTAGAAAAGAGATCCATGGAAACTTGTCTCCTATGAGTCTAAAGTTTCATGATGAATCCAAGAAGAGAAGAGAACCATGGTTGCTTTGCTCCAAATGGGTATAAGCTCATGATGAATCCAAATCTCTAAGGGACAAAAACCCTTCCTTAAAGAACAAGAAAGAACCATCTATTTGCTTTCATCAGCTTAAGAATCATGTTGAATATGTCTTGGTTAAAGGGATCCATGGTTACTTTGATTTAAGTAAAACATAGGAGCCATGATGAATAAGAAAGTTTAAGGGAAAAGAACCATGATTTCTTTACTCTTATGAGTTTAAGAACATGATGAATCTAACTCATTAAGGGAAAATACTCTTTAAGCTAGTGAATGAGATCTATGTCTTCTTTACTTTCATAAGTTCAAGAAGCATGTTGAATCCATTTTGTTCAAAGGATAGTGATCCTTGTATCTTTTGTTTAAATCAGCAAAAAGAACATGTTGAATCCAAAATCCTTGTTTTAAAGAGATCCATGTACATTTCACATTTATATGTGTTAATGTCATGTTGAATCCAAAAGAAAAGGCAAACTCAAACCAAAGAGAACCATATATAGTGTGATGAATCCAAATTGGTTTGGGAATCTCTATATAAGCTTTAAGCTTCAATGAAACATCAACCGAGTTGCTCTTCAGATTGATGGGAACCTATTTATGTAGTCGAGAAAAGTTATGGCCAAGTTACTCTTTGGATCATACTCTAAGTCTCGGCTATATCCAAAATTATTGACTAAAGTTGTTAAGACATGATTAGTCAAGCATTAGCCAAGTTACTCTTTGGTTTTTGTTGGCTTGTTGTTTAACCTTGTCAAGACAAGGCCAAGTGGCTCTTCCGTCTTAGTTTTAGCCTTGGGTGTTTAAAAATCTAGCCAATTTACTCTTCGGCTAAAGAAAAACCGAGTCAAGATAAGGCCAAATTTCTCTTCGGACCTTACTTTTTGCAGCTAAGTTGTTTAAGTCCTTTTAAAGCATGACCTATAGATTGTTGAAAAGAAACCATGCACGAGACATGGTTCTTAAGTTGTAAGACCGAAACAAACTTCGGCCAAGTTTCTCTTCGGCCTTAGATTTAGTCTCGGTAATTCCAAAACCTTGGCCAAGTTGCTCTTCGGCCAAGAGGATTTAGAGTCAAAACTCTAAGGTACTCTCAGTCTTGTGTTCTAGCCCTAAGTCTTGACTAAAAGCTATCTCGGCTTAGGACTCGGATCTTGGTCCTTTTAAATATGTATTGGTCCATTGTTACCATTTCAAAATGTTATAAAAATTATAGTGTGAGAGCCAAAGATAATAAAGAGTTAAACTCTTTGGTCCTTGATGAATCCAAACACTTGAAGTTTTCTCAAAAATCCCTAAGGGTGTGTGAACCAAAGATAATAAAGGATTAATTCCTTTGGTCTTTGATGTATCCAAACACTTAGGAATTTTTTTTCTTAAACCATAGTGTGAGAACCAAGGATGATAAGGAGTTAAGCTCTTTGATCCTTGTTGTTGAATCAAAACACTTGGAATTTTTAAAATTTGAAAGTGTGAAAACCAAAGATAATAAAAGATAATTCTTTTGGTCTTTGATGGATCCAAGCACTTAGAAAAATGTTTCAAAATTAGTCTTGGTATGTTGAGGGTTGAGAACCTTCAACAATTGTTCATGATGAATCCAAAACCCTCACATAACCCTTTGGATATGATTCATGGTAAACCATGATGATCCATTCATTCTCTTGAAAGTCTTATAGAAAGGACTAACCAATTTATGTTTATTCCTTGTAGGAAACTTTAAAGTGATGGGGAGTTCTTAACAAAATTCTCAAGTCTCACCAAAAATAGCCTAAGTGGCCGAATAGTATCAAAGTGGCTAATGGCCAATTCTCTAAACTCAATATCTCCTTTATGTTAAGCTTTGCTTCGTTTCCTAAGTCTTAGTCTCTTGAAAAGATTGTCTAGATTGATTGGATATGTTTGCTTAGTTAGATATTGGAAGATAAATGGAAAGTGGTTTAGTTGTTTATGCATCTTCAATCATGATGTAGCTTAAATTGCTCTAGATATGATTAAATTCACTCCAAAATAAGATGTCTCGGACAAGGTTGCTCAAGATGCTAAGTCCTAGTCCAAAAGAAGCCAAAACTAAGTCCAAAAGAAGATGTCTCGGACAAGGTTGCTCAAGAAGCTAAGTACAAGTCCAAAAGAAAGTGTCTCGGACAAAGTGGCTCATGAAAATAGAAAAGAAGACTCATGAAGTCTCGAGGTCTCCGCAAAGTTCTAGGAAGAGATCTCCAAAATTAAGTCTCAGAGTCTTGGAATAGTTCTCGGCCAATGAGATAGCAAGTAAAGGTCTCGGATTAAGTCGAGCGAAGTATACGCATGGCTCACGATAACCATCAAGAAACTTCAAAAATATGAAGATTAGACTAAAACCAATGGACTATCAACCAAATCAAGTTTGCTAGAGCGACTTGAAGTGAGGAAGACTCTTGAAGAATATTTATAGCCATGGAATAAGTTTTGGCTGAACAATCCAAATTTGGATTAAAGGATGACCATACTATGATCAAGATGGGACTATTGGCTTATGAAGCCAAAATCAGAAGAGATCAAAGGAAAAAGGTCTTAGAATAAACCTTAGAAGAATTTGTAGTCCAAGAGGCTATCATTCATGAAGATCAAAGCAATGCATTGCATGTGATGGTCAAAGTTGAGAAGTGGACAAAATGGACATAGGTGCAATCCAAATCACTTTCTGATCAAAATAAGAGGGTGATTGATACTAATTAAGATGTTCAGGAACCTATAATCAAGAAGGAAAAATCTCCAAGTGGATTCATCCTAATAAAAGTTCGGATGAAGGATTTATAAGAGTTTCAAACTTAAGGAGGAAGAAGTAGAAAATCTCGAACATAGGTCTAGTATTTCGATGTTTCTGCCAAATCAGGAGGAAACAAGACGTGAAATTAAATTTTCTAAAATCTAGACTCAAAAATGAGTCTAAATAAGGTGGACCGGACTTGAAAGCCTTAAGGATCAAGGAGTTATGGTCTGTTTAAAACAGATGAACAAAACTGGCAGATTCTCCTGGCTATTGAAGATTGGGACAATAATCCAACAAGAATGATTCTACTTCAAGAAGGTTTTCTCATGAGAAGATCAGAAGAGTAGTTTCTAAAGATGAAGAAAAGATCCAAAGGCCTAAAAGACATAAGGGATTTGGCCAAATCCCCTAATCGTAAGACTATACTCTTTTTCCCTTGATATGGTTTTATCCCAAAGAGGTTTTACATATCAAGGTTTTTAATGAGGTAGATCTTTATGGTTCCAATATTAAACCATTCATCAAGGTTAAAGATTGAGAGGGAGTATTGAAATGAAGAACCCCTAATATTGAGGGTCTATACTCTTTTTCCCTTAGTGAAGTTTTATTCCATGATGTTTTCTTCACTAAGGTTTTTAATGAGGTATATCTTCTCGATTCGAAGCTGAACCCATTTTGCATTAAATTAACCATGAAGGGGAGTGATAAAATGAAGATCTCATCAAACCCAAAGACCCTGAGCCACTTTTTAGAAGATGTGCAAAATCATGACAAGTTATGAAGATGTACAAAATCGGTACACAAAGTTTAGAGATTCAAGATATGAAGCCAAGAAAATATTATGGGATGTGCCAATCTTGTTTGTTATGGATGTGGAAAATTAGTACAATCCATAATACACTTAAGGATCTTTTGTGCAAGCTTTGGGAAAATAATGACTATGTGCGAAATCAGTACTCAACCTGCAGGAAACATTCAGGAAGTGCAAGAATGGGGGAGACTAATTTTGCACATGTCTAAAAGACAAATGAGCCTCCAAAAATGAACAAACCCATAACATGGTCTAGATTCATTTTGGATAAGATTCTCCATGTGGTCCCAAAAGCAAAAGCAAAAGCAAGAGTGGTCCCCAAAGTATTCAAATAATTTGCAACTTAGTCCCCCAATTTTTCAATAATTTTAGGGCGAATTGTTTAGTGTTTTAGGGATTCCATACTTTGTGTAATCTCTATAAATATGAGCCTAAGGCTACTTTTGTAATTTTTAAGTTTGGGAGAAATAATCCCTCTTCAATATACTCAAATTCTCTCTAAATTATTCTCAACATTCTCAACATTCACACACATACTCTCAAATATTCTCTCTCTAAAATCTGTCCAAAGATCTTTTCCATAATTCTCCTCCATTCTACATGAGATAAACTCTCAAAATCCAACAATCTACACATCGAGCAACAAGATTTAAGTTAGTAAATGATGCTAATATCCATCAAATATGTTATATGAAATGAATTGCATAGGGAGGCAACTTAGGCAAGAACAACAAATTTCCTAAACCAATAATGACTAAGAGATTAAGAGTAGCCTTTTGCAAACAATTCATACACCCACATTAGCCATTTAAGCATAACAAGTAAGTGGGATTATATTTGAGATTATGAATGCTCATTTATTAGGAAAAGCCTAGAACTTAAACTTAGGCCACAAGTAAGCTAGACAATCAACTTAAGTCCTTCCTAGACTTAAATTTAATCAATTCTAGAGAAATTTAGAGAAAACATGATTAAATATGCATAACCAATTATATCAGACGATAGGCATATGGAACAGTTTTTGCATAAAGTTTTCATCGCTTGCTGTATCTAAGGACAGCTGGTATTTTTGGTCAATTCCTCTATAAAAGGTGTTGAGGAGACTTACATCTGAGAAACCGTGGTGTGGGCAATCACGAAGAAGTTCTTTGAATCGCTCCCAAGATTCAAAGAATGACTCCATTGGACTTTATGCAAAACCAGAGATCTTGTTCCTTAATGTGTTGGTCTTAGTGGTGGTCAAGAATTGTTTAAGAAACTTGGCTTTGCAATCCTCCCAAGTTACAATAGATCGATCAAGTAGAGATTTTAGCCAGCGAAGCGCTTCTACCAGCTAGAGAATGACGGAACAAGCTGCAATGCATGAAATCACAAGATACTTCATTAAGTTTGGTAGTACTGCAGATGTCCTCAAAAGTATCAATATGATCCATGAGATGCTCTATTGTTAAACCACTCAATTGGTTGTTACGGATCATCTGAACGAGGTGGATAGGGAATTGGTATTCCCTTCGCTGAGGTTGTGAAGGTTGAATGGGGTTCTTGTTTGCATATAATGCTTGAGATTGTTGAACAAACCAACTAGAGGATGGTTCTGAGCATTTTGCGCTGATTAAGTCGCTCTAGATCTCTGTACAAGACAAAGTTTCTTGCATCAACTTTATGAGGATTGAGATTTTCCGGTGGAGCTTGGTTGTTATAAGCTCTTTGTTGGCCTTGTGGCACTTGATTTCCATTAGGTCCTCCTCTTTATTGATGGATAATTAGTTGACTGAATCCAAGAAGGGGTGGATCAATTTGACCTTTCTGGTGCGACCAGATTGATTAGATCAACGTTTTCAGCCATTGAATTGGATGAGCTTGTGTCTTTCTTTCCGGTTTGAGCGTTCTAACTTTGCAAGTTCTGAGTTAATAAGGTTGAGCAATTCCTTGGATTTTTCAGATCGTCTGGTCATGCACGTGTAAAACAAAAAGAAAAAGAAATAATGAGATGAGTATTGTAATAAGAACAGTCTTTTACTAAACTATTGAATAAGCTAAAGAGGCATTATTGGTCCCCGACAACACTGCCAAAATTCTGGTAGAGATAAAATTTAAATCCTAAAACTAATATTGCAGAGAACAGATCAATGTAGTAAAGTATAGGGTCGAATCCCACAGAGTCCAGAAAGTTCACGATTTAGTTACATCTCGAATCAAGCTAAGACGGAATAAAAATATTGGTTGTGATCAAAATCAAAACAGTAAATGAAAAGCGATTGTAAACTATAGAATAAAAGCACCATGCATTAGGGAATCCACATGTAGTCATATTTAAAACTCCAACTAGTCGTTGACTCGCGCCATGCGCGGGGTTAAATGTTCGATTGATTTATAACTTGTGTTACACAAAAAATTAATATATATATA